>JABMBR010005565.1:0-14754 GCA_018881525.1 Meteorus sp. PSUC_FEM 10030008
TATATATATGTATAAATATACATTTATATAGAAGAATGAGAGGAAGGAAATACAAGAATATCTATATACACACACAGCTTTCCCCGATAGAGAGAAAATAGAATCGTTGTGACAACAATGGCCTCGTGCTAAACCCCCACTCATATATATTTTCATGTAACTCATATCACCCTATACAACTGTGAATATTTGAATTTCACTTTCGTTCCAAAGCTTATGTACTCACCCGTTCGCGTATTCTATCGGATTTAAATTTTACACTAGCGACGATGAAAGATTGTAATATTCAGAAACAGCAACGTATCATCAATGATAGATGATGCCAATATCACAAAAAGAATAAATTTCTCCACGTATTTAAATTAATGATAATTGTAAGATGGAACAATTCGAATTCAGCAGAGTCGATTAATGGTTGAAATTCCGGAAAAAAAAAGACAAAAAAAATCGTACAGTTAGTTAAAATTACTCCAACTACAGTGGATCCTTTAGAAACGTTCATTATCATTCACGAGCAGTTTCTTATCAACACATTCCACTGAATGTTAATCACAAATTTCATTTTACATTTTTTTTTTGTTTTCATGATTAATTTATTCTCATTTATATAATTTATCTGGCTTATTCCAACGTTTACACTCAGTTTGACTCACAAAACTTATATATATATATATATGTATTAGTGTACATAAAATAGAAATATATATGTGTACCTGATGATATTCCATGGAAGTTTTAGGACGTGCGAAAAGTTTTATGATGCATCGCGAGCTAGATGGTAATTAAAACTGGCGCGAGACGTGAGTCGAGTAACGAATGATGATGGGAGAGTAATAACAATAACGCGCACGCCAGAAGTAAAAGAGGAAGTGTGTATGTGTATATATATGTAAAAGCAGGATGTGAATGAGATGAAGGAGAAAAGGAGAGTAAGAGCAAAGATGATAATGAAGGTAAAAGCTGCAGACAGGGTGTAATAAAAGGCCAATCCTCATTCACATTCACCTGCACCATTGTGGTTATAATACATAAATAATATTATTCAGTAAATTAGGGAGACATTGGATGTATATAAATAATAAAATACATAAAATATATGAGGTGACTATAAATTGTCATCATCATCAATTGTTGCATGCAGTATTGGTGAAAATTATCAGGGGTTGTTGTTCATCAGATATAATCTGAAAACCAGTAACTAATTTAGTTCATTGGAAATTTTCCAATCTAGAAATTCGCATTGTAGAATTTTGATTTTATATTTTTAACAGTGTCGTTGATTTTTTTGAGTGTCAATGTCCATAATGTATGGACTTTATTTCAATTGGATGTTGGGAAACATGATGAGCAGTTTTATCGACAACATTGATAATTTCGTTACAGTTTATGACAGCACGATATTCGAATATGAGTGGTTGTCATTGCCAGGTTGAGATTAATTTGTTATTTCTGTCGTATATGATAGCGTGGATCCGTTGAAGTGAACTGGTTGTTGTTTGATTGATGAATTAAAATAGTAAAGTGTATTATCTGAGTTAAGAAAAATTATTTTCTGGGCGAGTTATGACATTATGAAGACCAACAAATTGTTCAGTAAAGTGGATGGTGTTGAATATTTCTCCATTATTCATCACCAGTTTATCAGCTTCAATTTTTTGACACCAAACATGATAAATATCCTTAACATAATATTTAAAATATCACAAAATATGACAACAACATTACACCAATGGATATTGATCAGCAAAGACAGTAGCAAGACGACATTCGTAACAAAATTTAAAACAATTAACGTCTGAAAGAATAAAAATTGAGTTAAGTTTTGAAAAGGACACTTTTATTAAGTTAAAATTAATATTAAAGTTACAACTTATCAAACTATCCTCCCTACACGGACTATTTTATCAACTTTGAATATTAATACAAACCACCTACTTGTACATGTACAAACTTTGTGCTCACTATATTATATACATACGTACACACAATTATATATCAACGTACATATCCAATATGTAAATATATATACAGAGGGTAAACCATGTTCCTATTCTCCCAACCTCTCTTACCCTATCATCTCAGAATCGACCTCTGGGCATTATTTCACCCTCTCACCGCCCTTCTTCCATCTCGATCCATATAACAAACTACGAAACTCAAACGAAAACTTACACGAAACCTTAATTGAAATATTGATAACAATATCAAACTCGATCATCTCAAAAAATAATAACATTGAAATAACAAATGAATTATATATTCTAAAATGTTTCGTTTATAATCACAAATGAAATACCAATATTTATTTGACGACGATAAATAGTCTACGGTTGAACACGAAATGTTCAACATCACCATGAAAGCCATCGAGTCAAACCAACCGATCTAAGACCACTGTATAAACACAAATCCTATCTCACTCTCTGTTTCTCCCCCCTCTCTATCTACCAATCTCTATATATAGCATCTCACTTTGTTGGTACACGCAATATCCTCACGAGCAAGTTCTAGAGAACACGAGTAAGACAGACAGGATATATACCACATTCACTGTGGGGAAACTTTGAATTCGAAAGCGGGATTACAGTCCGTAAGAGGACCGAGAGAACAGACCAGACCAAAGTGAATGAACGTATGATCGTGCACCAAGCCTGTCACAAATGGATTATTCGATGCCACGACCTAACAATACACGTGAAATACACACAAAACCCCATAATCTCATGGGTTTCTTTCATCAATCACTTGACTAATCAACTGCATTGTACCTCAATAGCTGAATATCGTTCAATCTATTCCCATGATCTCCAATAATGATCAACGTTAGAATAAAAATAGACGTCAAATCTGAGATGAAAGTGAATTGAACCAATAGTAATCATTAGACACTGTGATGTGGTGAAAAATTACATTGATGAGTCTGAGTGGTCATCACTACCAACAAAAACAAAGCAAACTTTGATATTTCAATGATACAATTGATAACCATCTGAAATTTATATCACATCTTGTCGTTCCTCTTCATTGTCATTCCATTTGTCTATCACCTTTCTTTGTATTTATTTAACAAAATAATGTACAAACATCCACATCTTCACTATCTCGAAATGCAAATGCTCCATTTGACATTATGCAAAGATATATTTACACTCAAAAGTAGATATTCCTTCTGATGTTGGATGAACATTTGCTCATACCTTGTTTATGTTTCTTCTCACAGTGCTCCTGAGAATTCAAGCAGGTAGTGAAATTGGATAGTATTATCAGTGTGCTTGCACGCCTAAACTCTGTAATGCGTCATACGTCGACAGTGTGGTATACTAGTGATATATATACACGTGTTGGTGCATTTGTTGGATACATTCAGGTATATCTGTAGTTCCAAGTGAAACAGGAAGAGAAATACATGAAGGTGAAAAGCAATATGAGAATATTCATGTGTATACGTGTAATGTAGGAGTGAAAAAGGAAGGGTAGAGATGAAGACGAGACGCAAGAGGTTCATTACGGTAACTGAACACCAAGTTCCAGTAAATTGAAACATCGTGACGTTGTTGATATACACGATTGCTCGAGCTGTTCGTCAGCAACGAAACACCAAGCGAAACACTGAAGGAGAAACATTCCATGCTGAACTTGATTCCAATCCAAATGGATATATTTGTCCTGGTGAAATAAACGATGCTGGTAGGAATGAACAGTGTGAGATACAATTTCATGTAGCGTGCAAGTTTATATTTCATTTTATGAATTTATAGTGACAAACTATCACTTACAAACTTCAATTAAATTTTTGGAGTCGTTGGAATGTTTCAATTTTAATTTCATCATTGATTCCTCGAGGATTGATTTCAGTTCCTGATAAAAACAGTGAAATGATAATTGACAAGAGGTATCGGGTAGAACAATCCTCAATATGACTAAGCTTTGGATGCAAATGGATCCACTGCAGCATGATCTTTTTTTTCTTCTCGACTTGAGCTGGAACTTCAGCTCCCTCGAATGATCCTGAAGTATTTCACGTTGACTCAGTAAAATCATTGAAATCAAAAGTATTTTCATAATCCTTGCCACTTGCAAGTTCATTAATACGACATAAATTCATTTCACTTATTGACATCTTCAATACTTTCCTAATCTTTCCGACCATGAAGTGATTATCATTTCCCGAATTAATTCATACATAACGAATATATCTATATATAGAATTGGATAAAAATATTCTTATTACAGAGTTAAAAGAAAATCTCATTAGCACACTTAATGGAGTTTGAATATTTGAAGTGTATAAGATAATTAAGTCTATCGCTTTTTCTCTCTTTCCAGTCTCTTCACCATCCCTTTCGTGCACCCTTACTTGAAATTCATACATACACCTGTATATATCTGTACGTGTGTCAGATACACAGAATGAGAATGACTAGACTGCGCGTGATGACGTGGAACACGCACGAAACGTTAATGCTCCTCGATGGATTATGAGCGAAGCGATAAATTAGCAGCGTCAGAGGAGTAACTACAACTCATATATTCTCTCTTGGTCTCTCGCTCTTTCTCACACAGTGACTACTACTCTTTACCATAGATATATGTAGATGTTGTACATTGCATGTGTGTCGCGTGGGCGGGTTCAATGTTTCGAACATGCGAAAATGTCGCTGGACTGCGCGTTAATGTACCACCACGTATAATTCAATTTCTCGCCACTACATATCCCCCTAATATATATGTATACATATGTATATATGAAAGGGATGTCTGTGTATATAATCAACTTCACTCTATTCTGATGTATCTACTGACGCTTATCAGTATTACGTATCGGTGATCTGTAACACGTTTACCATTTATTGGTCTTTTGTGTCATATTGAAGTAATTGGGAATATTTTCTAGGTGGTTTTTTTCTCCGTTGTGTTAATTGGATGAAAATAAATTAGTTCTTGATGATTTGATATGAATTTTATTTTTATTTCTTGATTTGAAGAATGGAAAATGTGGAAAATTAGAGAATGAGAAGACGGGATGAGTTTTAGATTAGAATGAAGTTGAAATTTCAATTTCATTATGAGATAACCGATCTCCATTTGGGACAAGGTTTTAGACTTTAGTTATTTAGACTTTGTATAGTGAACAACGGTTAATTTTAATGTATTAACTGGGATATGAAAGGGGTAATGTTAAATATTTGTAATGCTGTCTACTTTTAATTCATTTATGCATAGGAAGTGGATGAAATGTTGGCATCGGTTTGAGTTGAAAAAATATAATATTTACAGAAGTCAGCACCGATGTTATAGCAGAGTTGGATGATGTATTTCACATGCAGGTATGTCCGGACATAAGTGATGGTGAAATTTTCCAACCCGTTGCACTTTTCATAAATTTCTTCTTTTTTTTTCCCCGCTTTCAGTTACTGCGAACAGCAGAGGCGAAACGTCGAGCGTAGTAATAATTAACAATGACAAAGTATAGAGAGTGCGCCGTGTTACGTAAAACGAAAGTTCAGAACGTGACAAGAATTACTCATTTTCATTTCTTTATTTTCAAAGAAACTTTCACATGAACGCTGCGAAAATTGAAATTAAAGGGGGAGAGAAATTTTGGAAGAATAGGATAATGGTAAAAGGAAATGGTAGGTAATGATGAAAATGCAAATAAAAAAATTGATTTATCAAAAAGAGGAGAATGAAAAAATCAACAATGTGCACCGAATTGAAAGGGAAAAATGCTCTTACGCCTCGAGCGATTCGCATATTTTTTTCACATTCGGTTCACCACATGAAATGTATTTGCAGAAAAAAAAAACAACAAAAGAGCGCTCTGGGAAATGATGGAAAAAAAAAATATGGAATGTATGAGAGAACAGGAGTATTCAGTTTCACTTCAATCCGACATTTTATTCGATTTTGTGGAGAAAAGAGAGAGCTTACACCTATTTTCACCCACCATTCACTGCGACTATGTATATTGAGATTCTGAGCAATTGCCAACCAACCAACCCTACTCACACAAGAACAAAATATACGTTATACAGGGAAAAAAATTCTCAGAAATTTCACGTATAAAACAAAATTGATAACTTCAGTCTCAATTGAAAAAAAAATTTACAGCGGAAAAATTTTCCTGCATAAATTGATTTGTGTGAAAGCAGACTAGCAAATTTCTCAATAATACAAACAACTCACTTCATTATTTTTTCTTTAATATTAAACACAGTTTTTTATTATAATTGGATGGATGCAGGTGTAATTCTCTTTTCTTTCTCTAAAAATTGTAAAAACAAAATGCAAAACTAGAACTTTTGTGCAGTGTGAGTTAATATTGATTCTTTATTACCAATGTGCATACCCGGCGAGATGAAAAACTAACAGTGAAGCATAATCCAATCGCCGCCGTTTTTCCAGGAAGAAAAATGTTGTGGTAATGGATTTCAATAAAAAATTTTCCAATGAAGTTATTCATTAATTGATATATCCATCACTGGAATGGGGAAACATTCGCGATCAATTACGATAAGGACTCACACCCACATTATCAAGATCATGTGTACAGCATAATGAAGCTGAGCAACAGAACTGTGTCAAAAATAGGAAACATCGTGATCCGGAAAAAGCAATACAATGAATAACATTCGATTCAAATTCCAACAAAACCACTCGCAATATACATCTAATTACCTACTCAATCCCTCACAAGTTCAAATCCTTGAAATATCTTCTCTCTATTCCCCCCACACAACTTCGGTTTTGAAAAAAAAAAAATAACACAAAAACCACCCCAACATTTCTTCTCCCCTTTTTCCATTCCTCTCACCGTATTCCACCACAAAACAGATTACACAACGATAACGAGGAAATTAAAGAAAGTCGGTCAACCATGACTCTCATTAAGTATTCGTGTTACGCGGCAAAAGCTTCGAGGATTGTGCATCGTCATTCAGACATAGTGAACAGAGTCATGACTCTTAAGTTGGAAAAAAATTAGGGCAAATAAGGGAGAAAGAACATAAAAGAGATGGAGAAAAATGAGAGAAAATGCACAAATTGGAAATGCAATAAGAAGTAGAAGATAAAAAGTTTTACGTATAACTGAGTCACTGTGCGATTCGGTAGAGTAAGAAATTTGTCGCTTCGGGTGAACCTCATGAGAGACATCCCTTCATATATAAATATACGAAGTAAAGAGCCAAGAAGGAAAAAGGCAGAATAAAATTTGTATAAAAATAAGGAACAGTAAGACGAGACTGAAATTGAAGTAACTCGGAGAATCCATGGACGCAGAATGTGGAATCGTGCGAAACTAAAAGTTTCATCTATCCAATATGTCCAAACTCACTAGCACACAGCTCGTATGTGTACATGTTGACCGATTCAAATGAAATTTTCCATTTGATTTCCACTGTCGCAAACGCAGAAAACTCCAAACATAACAATACACCGTACCGTTGTGGATCAATATTCATCATGAACATCAGTTAAAGGAAAAAGTTTTTCCCATCAACGAACAAAAGTCCAAATCTATGTCAAAGTCCCAATTATTCTCAGCTCATTTCGTAGCTTTCAAGGTCCAGTCTCCAATGAATACCCCACTGCTCATACACCCAATATAAAAACTGATCAATACAAAATTCAAAATCAACATCACACCAATCTCCTCTGAAAAAATCCACACAAAAATAATCCAAAATGAAAACACTTCCATCTTTTTCTTCTGTACATTTTTTTCTTACGTCATGTCTATTTTAACGTCACATTTCCAGTTAAGGTTTTCATGTTTGCTACCTTGTGGTATATTTGATACGCAGGTGCATCAGAAGCACTTCCACCTACTCTTTGAAATTTAAAATGCCAGCAAATCAGTCTGATGCACAAGTGAAACAAATATATACGCGACAGGAAAAGAGATAGAAGAAAAGGGTGAATGAGGCGAGATAGCTCTTTACATGAAGACGATTCGGGAGAGCATACATATGTATTATGTATGTGTTTGTATGTATATATATATAAAGGATGAAAGAGGATAGATACGATATATATAAAAAATTACAGATGCGAGACGGAAGACGTTTCAAAAGGCGCGACTTCCAACCGGAAACAGATGCCACTGACGTTCTTCACCACTGAACCTCACTTTCTTTTTCAACATATATGTATATATTAGTCTGTTATATACATATAGATATGTACATGTGCCCTTTCTCATCGTTGAGCACCCAATTCGTTGCTTTCAGTACGGCATTTGATCTCGTCGTTGGCGAGGTCGTTGAACACGTCTGCGCAAGATGTTGCCAAGTGAATGCACATTTTCCGATTCGATTTCCAATATGAAAATTATATCCAGCTTTAAATAGAATATTTCATTAATAATTGGATATTAAAGACGAGAACTACTTTCCAATTTATGTTTATAGAGCTGAATTCCATAATAGATGAAGAGAGTACCGAGTAAAGTATAATTTAGAGAATGGTGATGATCATTCATACGAAGAGAATATCAATCGTAAAAACTTCTTTGTCAGCTCCAGTATTTTTTGATCCTATTTATCAACTTCATTTTGGTATAATTGGATCGAGACAGAACTGAATTGCGTTTGATTGCCATGTTGTAATATTCTTTCAGTTGTTTCGTTCATTGATTGGGTTTTTTTATTTGTTTCGTCAGATATCACAGTGACAACGGTGATACCAGGTGAAGCAGAATTAGGCAAACATGTCGATATGATATGCCGATGGGACATCCAAGGTGGCAAAAGTCTTTACTCTGTCAAGTGGTATAAAGATGGCCATGAATTTTTTCGATTTGTACCAGACAGTGCTCAACAAATCCAAACATTCAGCCAACCTGGTATTAAATTAGACGTGAGTATGATTATTTATGCAGCTAAATATTAGTAGAAGTATCACGAAGTTAATTCACATTCATTAGAGGATTATATAATCAAAGTCTGAATATAAAATCAACATTTTTTTTGCGTACCTTTTTCATTGCGATTAACAATTCATATATCTAGATAAAAGCTGGTCAGTCATACCATTCGACTAATATTATTTATGCCAACGAATTTGAAAGAGAAAAATGCACATTGAAAGCACTTCAGGGTATGAACGTGGATAAATGTACAAAAATGGAATGCATTGCACAACATATCGAGATAGTTGAAATTCATCATGCATGATCAAAAAAAAATGAGCACTGTCAATGATAGTGCCCACAAAACCTGAAACTTCAATGAAAATTTCTAATTGGAATATTCAACTGGAGTTAAAATGAAAAGGAACAAAGCATTTGCTGCATAATAATTCTTATGAATTTTGTGGGCTCTAATCATTTCAGTCCCTGTCTCTTCATTGTGAAGCTGCAGACCAATTACGAACAGAATAATTTTGGTAAATTGCAATTCCATGATTGATCTCTTTATGATTTTATGTACAGGGATGATCCGCTTCATGTGAATAGAAATAAAAGAGGAAAATATTATTTTTGCATTGAATTGAGCTCGATGAAGAGTAAATAATCACAACACGACAATTTCTCGAGGATTGAATGGTTAAATGATTTCGAAATTCAATTCGCGAATAGGGAAAATTCATTCGACTCTTTATAACTGTAAAATCATACTCAGTCAGTGCTCCCCATTTTTTTTCCCTTTCATATTTGGATCAACTCCCAATACAATTATGAATAGGTGGTCCGATATGTTGAAAATAATTTCGAGCGCAGAAATTTTTCAGTGGACATAACTCATAGCAGATGCGACACATCCAACAAATTCATATCAATTAACATATTCATATAAATTATCTCGCGAAGTTATATTTTCAAAAGGGCAGACCACAAACGCAGAAAAAGTAGACGAAAACATACGTTTCTCCTTTTTTTTTGAGAATTCACACAGAATCCGAAGCAATCAATCTCCCCATTCCTTTTCGCTCGTACCATTTCGCCTCACAGTGACGCAATGTACAATGCTGCTGTACTAACATATATATATATATATGCTAACATGCATGTATGTTCATACTCCTTTTCAATCCTCTCCTCGTCTTGCTTTTGCATGCACTTCATGCTCTTTTTTTTCATACTTTCTTCTCCTTGAACTTTTGAAATTTCATCCACTCGCAGCCTTTTCAGTTGTCGTCTCGTTGGAACGTGACAAAAATAAATGCAATTCAGATGAAATTTAAATAACAACACAACGACACAATCATCCCTCAAATTATGTTATCCAACGATCAAATTTTTTAATTTTATTAGGATTCAAAGAAGCAATACAAGAAATGGAATAAGTAAAACTTCGATGAATTCCCACGGTATTTCTTCATACTCAGATTTATTGAATTCAATAGATGACTGTCAATATTAAGTTGTCAAGTCCAGATTTTGCCTGGAGAAAAAAAATTTGAATTATCCAGTTCCATTATCTGCAAAATCTTTTCAATTAATTTTTCCCTGCCAATATGAAAAAAAAATATTATCCTTCAATCATTTATTAACTGCTCGAACTACTCCGAACGAGAGTTATTCTCATCAGTTCCAAGTTCTAGAGAATTCAGTGAATGAAGGACAAAAATATTATTTATCCAGTGCTGAATAATTTGTGAAAAATGAAAATGAACAAGATTGTGAAAGAGTGTGGGGAAGAAAAATAGGTTTCATGAAATACTCTACATATATATGTAAACGAAGTGATCATGTTTTTAAGAAATACACATAAAACTCAGTCTTTTTCTTTACTCATGTAAAAGGGCAATACCATTATATATAGGGTAGGGTCGATGAAGAATACGAATAGAGTGAAGATGTCTGTACAAGAAAGACCAATTCCCATCCACTACGTTTTTTCCAACCTGTCTCTCCGTTTTCTTCCTTTTTTTTTGTTCTCCCATCTTTTTTTTCCTCCTCTTGCCCTTTTTCCTCTCCCCGTACCCCATTTCTTTTAGCTCAAATACGATGATCGCTATATCCACATTTTTCATAGAGGTTGAAGCTACACAGGGAAACAAGAATCCTTGTTTGTGAAAAATGAAGATACGATGTCAGACAGTAAACACAGATACTCACACACACACATACACATTTTCAAACTAAAAGGCATGATGACAATTCAAGCTTTTGGAGTAATATACAACATCGAGTTCGCCAAGACAACTAAAAAGTTTTTCATACATACACATAGAACTTTTGCTACATTCCTGTACCTCTCATCACCCTTCCACTCTCCAACTATCTCTCACTCATCTTTCGAGTTTGCAAGGTCGGAAACAAGGTCAGCGAAAAGGGTCTTACAAAGTTTGACAACAGTCAAAAAGGGGAAAAGGGTGAACCAACTTCAGTTCATTGTTTCTACTTGAAAGTTATGTAAATACAAATGTAAATACTGTAAGAGAAGTGGAAGTACTACGCGGCAGGTCAGCCACTTCTTCTGTTAACGATTCTTCATTAGTTTATCAGAATATTTAAGAATTAATGAAGCAGAGAGAGAAGATGCAACAAACTTGCAAGGTTTATTTTGAATCATTATCTGGAAGATGAATATTCAATACAAGTAAAAATGATTAATTTTTTTTTGATGCACTCGACATTTCACTTACAGCGACATTATTTCTATGTTGACAGTGAAGGCAAACTTTGCGTCTGTATTAAATTTTCCCATCTATGTAATTATTCCGGACGTTGATAATTCATAAAGGGAAAGGAAAATATGAGAGAAGTGTTGACCAGAAGATGATGGTTTTTTGTAAAAATTCATGCAGTGACCACCTCTGACACTATTTTCCTCGCGTTTTTTTATAATTATCATGTGTTACGAGTCATAAACTCCTGGAAAACAAGTTGGGCATTGCAAATAACGAGAAAAACATGTCTGCTTTGCAACAGGGAAAGAGCAAAAGGAATAGGGGTGAATGGGGGTGTGAAATTGTGTAGATGACGAAGCCACAAGAAACCGTTCCGAGTATGTAGTTGAAATGTCTATGTATACCCATAGATATTATACACATGCACATGCATTTTCGAAAAAGCGACTTTCTGACTTTTCACTGTAATACAGTGGAAGACAGAATAAATGAAAGACATGGGATAAAAGCGGCGACATAAAAGAGGAAAATGTTGAGTAAGAAAATGAGGGAAATACACAGAACTTCCGCGTTCGCAGAGATTAAAAACTCAACTGATGAACGTGCGACGTTTTTCAATTAATTTTTTCTTCCTTTTTTCCAACATTTTCCAACAACTCACTCGCATTGCAAAGGCATCGCGTTATTTTCGCGTCGTATAGTTCCACCTCAGGCATGAATAACCTGTTATTCAACTTCATTTTCGATAATTCTTATAATTTAAATTTCTAAAATAAAGAACGGCAAATTCTACAAAAAAAAATCAACCACAAAAATTAACCAAATTCGATATATTTGGGGCAATGAATTATCGGGTAATTCATTAAAACGAAAAATTTGATGAAAGGTGAATCACAAATGGAAAAAAAAAACACAGTCAAGGTGAAACTCGTGTACGTGATCGTCGAGCTTCAATTGCTTTTTATTATTGTCGCTTCAACAAGCGTAACGCATTGGTGCAATAAATGTGAATGAAAAAAGGAAACAGAAGAGTAAAGAGGAAAAAAGTGCGAGTTTAAACGGAAAAGGGAATGAGATAGAAAAGGATAGCGTGTTATTACGCGACTATTGAGGCAGTGCCTGGAATTTCCGGTAGTAAGTTCTCATCTCCGTACTTCATTTTCCTGACATGTGCCTTTATATATAGCACGAGAGACAGGGTGAAATGTAGGAATGTATGAAGTGTACATGATGCGAGAACTGAAGAAGCGATGTGTACGATTGGTACGAATAAAACGGAAATGGAAAATATTGGATTGTCAGAATTTTATATGATGAATGGAAAGCATTTTTTCTCGAACGAGTACGCTTTCATCCCTGTATTGTATGAGATAGGAGAGATTATGTTCATGACGTCTGTTGGATATTCGCATTTGCGAATAATTTTTTCTTAACATTTGGAATATGTAAATGAGAGAACGTCACTGATTTTTCATAAATTTGATGAATAAATATCAGAATTTTCATATTAAATGGGAAATATATTCGTCGGGGAAGGGGGGGGGGGGTTCATTCGGATGAGGATGGGATGAAAGTGCCGGAAATTGATTCAGTATGTCGGATATTGTATCTTGCGAGCGATATATTAGATATCTTGGAAATTTAATGTTGTTGCTTTTTCGAGATTGATTGATTGGAAATTTTGTAATTCAGTTAGAGTTCGATATGAGTTGTTGGTGTTGAAATAACGGAGATGGATTTTATTTTTGGTGAACGACCCTTTATAGATTGAAATATGCTGGAAAATAATCTAGCTGATAGACTCATATTTATTTCCGTAGTTTCGATTATATATTTTCCGATATCAATATCGATATTTGCATCAAAATTGTGATTCGTTTTCCAGTTATTTTCATCCATAAAAAAGTTCGAAAATTCCATTTGATTGGCTCGAATTTCGTAACGGTCCCTCTCATTTTACAAATAAAAAATGGATTGAATTACGTACATGAAATTTCCCATTAAATCTTTGTCTGAAACCATTTCATGCGGCGATTCGATATGAATAGACTCGTGATGTTCGAAATTTGATCCAAATCTCGGTAAAAAAAATTATCAGACCATATCAACAACAACTTTTTTGTGTTGTATATTAAAATGATGAATATAGCAAAAAAAAAGCCTCCAGGTATGAAAACACAATACTGCATCGCATCCAAAAATACCTGCCTGACCATTACAAATATTTTCCACTGAAAATCGATGGAAATCCCTTCAAGCAAAATAGTCGTCAATAATTTTTACCACACAGTTGAAAATTTCTCATTCACAAAGAGTGTGACATCATACCAATGTTCTCACCAATTCAATGAAAAAACCCGTAGAATATCACCTGCTACACCCACTCAAAAGAAAAAAAAACCACAAACACAAATATCCCCTCATAAAATAAAACAAATTTCCATCACGTCCATTTATTCATTCGCCAATTAACTTCCAGTCCACCCAATTAAAATTCTGATGTAACCACGCTTAAATTAAAACACAGAAACAAATTCACTGAATACACTCTCATTCCAAGTGTATGACGAACATAAAAGAAATAACAAAAGAAAAAAAAATCGTAAAAAGTTGAGAGTAAAATTAAGGTGAAATAAAGTTTGCGGAAAAATCCTTTTTAAACAGTAGATACACACATAAAGTAAAAAAGGGATTGATACTATCTCATTCTCGACCTATCCCAACTGTTTTCAAGCGTTGAATTGAGAAGGAGGTTTTCTACCATGGAACATTCGACTAAAAGTTACTCTTACGAAAGCTACGGAGAAAGATACACAGTGTTCTATGATCGAGTGCTCATACCCAGCTTCTTCACTTCTTCTGCTTCGTGGAATATACATAAACTTTTTTTCTTTCCTCTTCTGCAATTTATACACATGCATTTATACATACATATATAATTTAACAGCCGTTTTTCTTTTCTATCTGCGTAAACTCTTCCCATTCACATTATATATACGTTGAATCCAAAGTGAGTTTGAGATTTGAAATCTCATGTGTGACTGATGATGTTCGTAAATTTTTCGTCGGTTAAACGGTCAAAAGAGTGCACCCTCTCTTACCAATTCTTCTTTATTCTTCCAGTCTTTCCCTTATTTTTCTTTGTTCTTTCTTGTTAGAGAGTGAATATATATATAT
>JABMBR010005566.1:0-14743 GCA_018881525.1 Meteorus sp. PSUC_FEM 10030008
AAAAAAAAAAAAAAAAAAAAAAAAAAAAAAAAAAAACGATCGAACATTTGAACTGAATGGCAAGAAAAAAGCTCACGTGAGCAGCAGAAAAACAATTTTCATCACGTACATCAATGAAATTATATATTTCGAATCCCTATGAAATGTTAATAGAGAAAAGTACATACGCACTCACACACACGCACTCACAACATTTCAGCTTACAATCGCTACCATGGATTCAAAACTTAACAGGTGTTTTTATTTTATTTTTTGTTTTTTTTTTAAGATTTCAACTACATACCTCGATTCTCTCTCATCGAATAATTTTGGTATTAAAACATTTTTGTTCCTCGCATTCTTTATTTTTCTTCACGTTTTTATTATCCAAATACAGGATATCCGATCATGATAATGTTTTATCATCTTAGTCATCGATGAAAGCGTAAAGCTGACTGTTCTGTTATACAGATGTATTACTTCTCGCGTGGTTCTTGTTGTTGCCGTTAGAGTTGCAGTTGTTGCTAATGCTGTTGTTGTTGTTGTTGTTGTTGCTTATTTTTTCTGTAGTGAATGTTGTTGTTGTTATTGTTGTCATTGTGATTCCTGTTTTCGAGCAACTGACTACTGGATACTACTATAATAATTGCACTATTTTATTCTTATCGTCACTAGCGCAGGACGTATATATATATTCAATTTTGTGTGAAATTACTGAAAACATGAATTCAGTGTAACATACAAGTAGATTAATCCGTCAATTTCTCTTTGTTTTTCTTTGATATCACGTGCCACATTGCCTGAACAAAGGCGTAGGGTAGCATTATTTTCTTTCTCCATTCATTTATTCTTGTTTATATTGTTTTGTTTTCCTTTTGTTATGTAAGGGAAATTCATCAATAGGATATAGAATTTAACGTTATATAATTAGGCCATAATTAAATTTGTTTGGAACGGGCTATTGATTCTCGAATCGTGACGTCTCTCAATGTGTTCACACATTTTATTTGTTCATGAATTTTCTTTTATTTGTCTTGTGATGATTTTTATTCACATACTGATTCGTTTCTGGCCCCAAACGTGATTTTTTTATTTTTAACATTGACAAAATTTTTGAATATCGAGAAACAACAACGACATACGGCATTATCCATAGCTTCATAATAACAATAGCAATTAGCAATGCACATACAATTCGCCAAAAATTATCATGTGTGTGTATATATAAGTGCATAGCATGTACGTATGAATGTATCTACAAACTATATTACACCCAACACGAAAATTCAAGTAGACACTTTTTTTGTATTTTCATCTACTGGAAATACAATAAAAAATAGTTAAGACAAACAAACTTTTTTTTTTACAACGGTTCTTGTTCAATATTATTGTTCGTTATACATTAATAACGCCACGACTTTCAACGTGTCACATTTCAATTTTCGTAAGAGTTGAGATTTTATTTTGGAAATATTGCTTTAAAATTGGACTCGAGTAGATTTATACAATAGACATAGACAACTACTTGCTCAACAGCCATGCACGAATAAGCATCGATAGTTTTGAATACAAGGGGAGACATAGGAGAAAACTTGCATATATTAATCGTACCATGTATCATTGCGTTGAAGACTATTATTTCATTTTCTGTTCTTAATCAATAAGAATCTCATGGTGCATTGGGATAGAAGACAACGAGGACAAAAGATTAATGCATACACGGAAATATTGCACACTTCATAGATAGAACCATCAATATAGCATTATAGATCTCAATAAGTTGACATCTAGTCATATAAACATAAGACAATATTTACTGACATTGATAGACATAACCGACGATTTATTCAAAGAGACATGCAAAACGTAATGGATAGTGTTAGAGAAAGAAGGAGAAAAAAGGAAAGCGTAGGAGAGAAATGTGATGAGAGGGGAGGCAAGTGCAAAAACTTCTAAAATCATGTTTATGTTATTGAATTTTCAAGGAGACACGTCGATTCGAGGATGCACTTCCGTCCAAACCATGGCATTAATGACAATGAATATGATTGATTTTTTCGAAACAAATCACTATTCGTTGATGAGATCAAGTTCGTCAAAAACATATTGAGAAAAGGAAATGATGATGTTGCAGACACAATGCACTTGGAATAACAGAACTCAAGTTTTCTTTTTGATTCGCACACATAAATACATTCGCACTTGCATTCAAACATTCTTTTACACGTAACAATCACGTTCATCATTTTATTTCCACACACACGCACGCACACGCATACCCCATTTTTTTTTCTCCTTCACAATAGTTCACCACAGTCCTTATTCCTCCATTTCAATTGCATACTTTTTGTTTGCTTCTCTTCCACCACTATTGCACGCTAACGTCATTCTGGCAGGTAGAACATTCGACATTTGCGCGTTTTACAAGCGCATTTTATACATAAGTCATTAAGTATTTATACTAACAACATATATATACACACATATATATGCAAGTATATGTATATATATGTATGCATTTTGAATAATTGTTTGTAGATATATAAGGCATGCATCATCCGCCGGTCGGTGGTCGGTGTTTCTTTCTCTTATACAACGAAAGATAACGCACATCACCAATTTTCAACATGAAACTATTTATAATAACTTTAACAAGTGCCACGACGTGCGCATCAGCTATCAATTATGGGCAGGGACCACTCAATATTCTTGCACCAATCCAATCTTCCATCGTGAGTAATTTCATGTGTTCAATTCTCTTTTGAACTTCCTATGACTGCTCTTCTTTGATCTAATTTCTCATGTGGCCCTGCGCTAATGCCTAACTATAATCTTTGTTTATTCATTCAATTCATCTTTTTTTGGCTTTTTTTTTCAAATTTTTTCTCATCAATTATTTTCTAACCAATAATTTGTCAAATGGTAATATTCAAACAGCCGTGTAACGGTTCTTTTTTAACAACTACATAACTTTTCTATCATTATTAAATGTCTATTCGTAATAATATAACTATGAACTGAGGATCTCAATACTTTTTTTTTGTTCTCATTCTCCTCGTTGTCTTTTTCCATTAGCGAGGGAGTGTGGATTTATTTTCTTCTGCTTTTGATGCCGACTACGGCACAACAATATCTGCAGTGTTCTTCGTGGAAGCCGTCCATCAATCAACATCTCAGTTTGTGAGTTTCCACATTTTTTTTATCTTTTTCACGTTCATTTTTCATTTTTTTTGAATCTTTTTTTTTCATTTTTTTTTTTCATTTTTTTAGTTTTTTCGAAATCCCACTGATCCTTCATCTCGTCCCGGCTGTGTATTGGAATGTGGATATATCCTATTTATCAGACTGCTATTTCGCATGATAATCATAAGTCTTTGTTGTTTTCTAATTTTGGAAAAGTGATATCTTCAGATCGTTTGGTGACAGTTTTGTTAGATTTTCATTTTTACTGGAGGAAACAAAATATGATGGAAAAGAGCGGAAAAGAGATGCAGATCGATAATAGAACCAATCATGATTTTCCACATCTTTCATTTTTGTTTTCATGATTAATTATTAACTCTGTTATATTTGAGGATAAAGGAGTTTGAAATTTTGTTTCAATATTTTCAACAACTCTTTTTCATTCCATATTGCTCTCTCCTGATCAACGTACAATGTCACCGCAAGTTAACGCCATACCTCCACATCTTCGGCTGCTGTATGTTTTTTTTTTTCATTTTTCAACAGTGTTTTTACAATTATAATTAGATATTCTTGAAAAAATTGTGAATTTGGAAATAATGCTTTGAGCCTGCAAAGTGATTGGTCCCTTCCCTGACGGCCGAATGAGTCCGCTTTCTTCTATGTCTATACCAGCTTTCATCACATCAATTCAGCTTGCCACGATCTCCTCAGCTCAAATTTCATTCAAAATGTATCACATAAGTACGTTCCAAGAATGTTATGTTCCTACGCCATATCCGGGTAAATAATTTCCAGTCGGTCGTGTAATTAATTCTCTTGCTCATTGCACATTATTTCATTAATCTTTGGTATTTTTTCTTCTGCTCCACGCTTTTCCGTGTCATATTCACAGTCTTTTCAATGATGTTACTAAGATGATATTTAACAGTGGCTGCCAAGGATACTTTCGACCGAAATACATCAACAGTAACCCAATGTTTACTATCGATAGTAAGCTGAAGGTTCTTATTAGACTCATTGCAAGCTACATTTATTCTCAAGATGTGTCTTGAAGTCCGTCACATGCGTTTCCAGAGTTTGTTTCAATTCTAAAATTCATAATATCCACTTGGTTTATATTATTCTTTGGTTTGCAACTCCACTATCAATATTCATCCCTAATTATATTCATACCAATGAAAAAAACTTCATTTCGAATAAACTTACTTGTAAACTCATCCTGTTCCTCAAATTCAGCTTCAGCGGCAAGTTCCTCTGGCGTTTTTTTTTTGCGCATCAGCGGATTGGGTTCTTCCTGAGGTATTTCCTGAATTTCCTCGCGTTTTTTTATGTTGTACTGAAATTACATAGGAACATGTTGAAAAAAAAATATCAATGAAGACATTCAATTGTTATTCAGATGATTCAACATTTGAGAGTCAAAATAAACAAATATCACGATAACAAAGACCAATTGTCAATCTATTACACACTGATATATGCAAAAACATATTTAAACTAAGGTATGTTATATATATCTGAATGATTCTATGACGATTGGCTTTATTCAATTGTTTTAATCGCATTACATTGGCACACGTACGCAAAACACAATCCCTCTGGTTGTAAATGTTGTATCAGACAATTCGTTTCATATTTATATATAGACAGACGTTAACAAATCCATAGTCCTCTATCATTTGACAAAATGTACGATAGGTTATAATTAAACGATAAATTAAATTAAAATTATACATTCTAAATGCATTAGAACATATATATGTATACATGTGATTATGTATAAGTATATATGGTGAGCGTCTTAAAAGGAGTCAGCCTGACTCTATTAGGAAGTCGCCATATTGAATGCAGGGACTCCCTACTAGAGTCAATTTGACCCCAGTTAAGTTTTTTCTTCTTTCTTCATTTTTCGCTTCTCGTTTTTCATTCCATTGGTTTTCATCCATTATGAAAATCGTCTTGAGTATCTTGCCACTATCGCAACATTACAATTCAACATACATAATGAAAATTACATGTTATAATTCATAATAATTGTTTGAACATTTCTATATAGGATGATTGCATACATGTGTAGAATCTGGTTAGAGTTTCTTTGAACGTGTGCCGCATTGCGGATATTATCCCCACTATTGTGTATATCCATATGCTACAACAGTTAATACTCAGTGTGTTTTAAAAATTCGCATGGTTTACTATTATTTGTTCATGACTTTTTCTCATCTTGGACTATTATTTCATTTGTATATTAAATGATACATTATGGAGCGAAGAATATTTCATTCGTCGGACGGAGATAGTTTTTTATCTCATCATTTGAGTTTTGGAGAAAATTTCGTTTTCATTTGCTCTGTCACTGGCTATCAAAGAAACTTGCTACGAAATTCGTTGAGTGTGTCGCACAAAGTGGATATGTCAAAGGGATATTGCTGAGTCATAATGATCAAAGCCAACAAAATTAAACTCATGAAAAATTGTTGAAAAGAGAAATATTCATCCAGTTAGACAGAGGGGGTTGAGTAGGTTAAATCAGGAGGAAGGGTAACAATGCTAAAAATGTGAATATTATTAATGGTATGAAAAGATGAAGACAACATCTAACTTGATATAAAAATATGTTTCACACCTTATCTCTGATATCTTGCCGCATTTTTTCACGTTCCTCTTCCATTTTACGATGCTTCTCTTTCCGTCTATCTTCAGCTTCTTTGATGGCCTCCTGTCTTTCTCTCTCGGCCTCTTCTTCCTTTTCCTTATCATCTTCATCACCTCCCTCACCACCAACAGCCCCTGCATAAAACATGAACGATTGTGAAAAATTGAATATTTATTCAGATGTATTTCTATAGATTGTTGAACATAAAGATAGAGATTCTAAAAAACAATACGAATTAGATTACAGAGAGTCAATTATTTATCAATTTGAATGTTCCTATATAATTTTCCATTAGTGCCATTCATTCAGTTTCTATTTACTCAGGTAATTGATGTTAGAACCAAGTTTATTTCTATCTATTCTCAACTTCAACCACCACCACCGCCACCACTGCTACTAAAGTTGTTTTCTCATTCTCTAGCGCCCACTTGGATGATATTCACTTCATCAACAGTACTCAAGTTTCTGATTAGCAACAATGAGCTATTTTCATTATCAAGACAATTATTTTGCTTCTGTATATCCATCCACTTTCTCATCTTCATTTGTCCTGTATTGTCATATCGCTGAGTGAGACCAAGTGAATGAACCTGGTAAATGAAACTATCTCGTCTATCAAATTATATCCTGAAACGAGTCTATACAACATCGAATTCGAAAAAAATTCATAAATTACTTGATGAATTCACCTTCCATTGAAAATTCGTCTACTTTTTTCTAATTTTTATATTTTTCCATTTATGATTGCAGCATGTGCGGCATAAAGTCGTTGTCCATCAGTCATGAGATCGATCGTTGCAGCCACACACAGACATGGAGGGAGAGGGAGTAAGAGAGTGAGTGATAGTATGCGTGTGTGTGTAGAAGAGTGAGAGTGAGAGCAACGTCAAATGACGGGATGGTTGGACTTGCGCGGATGCAACCACTGAGTAAGGAGGTTTCTTGGTCGATAGGAAAAGTAGGAAAAAAAAAATTGAAATAAGAATAATCCAATAATAGAATAAGAGAAAGAACACAGTTTGTACTGTTCAGGAAAGAGAGTAACATTCAGAAAAGAATTCATTTACATTTCTGTAATTACAGAATGCATTTACACTAGTGTGAAGACAATTTTACGGAATTACTGCATAATAATTACTTATTCTCGCGGTGCAATTGCAACGTCCTAAATTCTTGTGAGTATCATCACAAGAATATAGAGGCAGACACGAGCACAAGTAGAGAAAAGTGATTCATATCTATCTTCAACACATTATGCCATGATCTCTTAAATAAATAAATAAAAAATTCATCTTGCACACCATTAATAATATGAGTGTAACCACTTTTAATGGCAGTGCAGTATCTTCACAGTAGAAATAGTCATATATAAATGATACGCACCAAATATATTATTCGACAATAGTTGAATTAGTGATTTTTAAGTTTGTATGTAACAAACAACTTGATTTGTGCACAAAAACTTTCAGATAAAAATATATTGAGCATTGTGAAATATTTCTAATGTATTTAGAATGATGCAATATTTCTCTGAACATCAAAGAATATATGTTGTATATTTAGTTGTTAAGACTTTAGGGACATACCCAGTATGTCCATAGCGTCTTGTGCCTGTCGCGAGCGTGTTGGTGCCGACAGTAGTACTGGCAGACTATCGGTCAGACTCACGAAGTAACGAAGCTACCGCGCCGACCGCTGTGCGGCTTCCCACTTCTCTTCTTCGTATATCGTTTGTATATATGTATGGACCAACAATATGGATATACACACGTACATGTACGTATATATATATATGAGTTTTTTTTCGCAGTGGGCGTTTTCCACAGAGAGTTGTCTACTCCACTACAATATGTACTCAGAAGTATCATGTATATACATGTATTGAGGATTTTTTGATACAATCTCTATCACTTCATATCCATATAACAACTACACTCTATATCAATTAATTAATCCCCTCTATCTCATCGATTTTTCTTTTCACTGCCATCGTTATTTCTTTTTCAATTCGTTTCACATGAAGATGGGGAAAAGATTGGTATAGTTCGGAAAATAGAGGTTATGGCACATACTCATTACATCTTTCGAGAGTTTCTCATTTTTTACGTCTTTTTTCTTTATTTATGAATTGAAAATTCTTGCGATGATCCAAATAACTTTACTCTTTTATCCTTTTCTTTACGCTTGAGATATTCGTATCATTTTATCAGGTTCCAACAGTCATCCAGTTATATATTATATATAATTTTCGGTTCATCCCTGTGGAAACGTGATAGTACGTGCGATATATTTTTTTCAACATGTGTGAACAGTTATGACGCCAAAATGAAAAAAAATTTCATTCCATAATTTTCATCCGACGTGAAAGTGTAATATATGAAATATACAAGAATAAATTCTCACGAGAATTTTAATTTTTGAAGGTTAGGTCAACGTGTAATTTTGAGATTTCACTCGCGTGGAAGTAAAATGAAAAAGCTGTTCGAATGTTGGGACAATTGTATCAGGTGTGTGTGTGTGTGTGTGTGTGTGTGTGTGTGTGTGTGTGTATGTGTGTGTGTGTGTGTGTGTGTGTAGAGAGATTGGCGATCGAAGTCACTTTGTTAAATTTCTCTAGCACTTGACTTCTAAGAGCATTTCGCGATTTCCAATTTTTCACTTCAGAGATTTCACAAGACACGCGCACTCCTTGGTGATTCGAGTCGCGTTGACGGTAATTCTTTCCGAGTGCTCTTTAACCGCAAAGACGGAACGTGCTGTATACTATTATGTATATATATGTATACATACGATGGTGTCATTGGAATAATAGGAGGTTGTTTCGAATTATTCATGTATAAACCTTTGCAGTAGTCTGTCATTATTATTACTAAATCCAAGTTGTGTAAAGAAAGAAAAAAGAGTCGCATTTCATATATATTTTTGTCTTTATATTTGTTTACGAGTGCACAAAGATTTACTCGAGTTTCATACACTTTGTCCTTTCGTTTGTTAATCCCCATAAGTGGAATAGACGAGATTGTATATTGAGTATATGGACAGAAATAAGATGAGAAAAATTACAATTTCAAATGTAATTTCTTTGAGGTGAGCATCAGCATATTTGTGTATACATATTTGTCAGGGTTAATTTCCTTTTTTTTTCTCCCTGTCTTTACTTGCAGAAGTGAATCAATATCAAACTCATATCAGGATGATAATCACGATAAAAGTTGACTTCGTATTGAATTTAAATGAGGGTGGAAAATCCGAAAATAAAAAAAAAAGAGATATAGTGAGCCTGGAGAGTTGCGAGAAAAATGATGAGATAGGATATAATATATATGGATAGACTTATGACTTGATGAGGCAAAAGTGCTTTTATCACAGTTGGAACACGTACGTGATTTTTTTCCCTCATCTTTCATTTCTTTTTCTCAACATCTGGCATTAATTTTTTTTTTTCACTCCCTCTTTCTTTCTCTCTCACTCTCTACATAAATAAATTGCATTCATTAGTATTCTCACAACGTGCGTGTTATGCCATCGGGTGCAAAAATTGTGTTTGTGAACAACATAAAATATCAAATGATCGGGCTAATAATAACGATCAAACGAGTTGTATAAATTCCAAACTAAGTGCATTGATTGCTGCTAAAATGCACATCACAAAATTGTTCATTTTGTGTTGTTGACACGTAATACAACGCTATAACGTACCGAACTTATAGTCTCATGCATATTGTCACGTCGTGCACTATCGCTATTTGTCATCCAACGAATTCTTCATTTTTCATTCTTTTTTTCCATTTGGTACATCGATTGCGTTCCATCATCCCTATTCAACCGCATACCCGACGACGTAATTTAACATCGTGAGTCGCAAGGAATGTCATTCTCATCCCATCCCCATAGACTATATTAAGGATTCCATCTCGTTAAACGGTCGAGGAGAAGTAAAATAGAAAGCGAGGGCGAGAAAATGGCGAGAAAAAAAAGAGAAATAAATAAAAGTGCGAGGTAAAACGAGAGTAAGAGAAATAAAAAAGAAAAGACGATGGATTGCCAACTGCTAACTGCACTATACGCGTTAGTAAATGAGCATTCAGCGCATTCAATTTCATCCTTTGTCTGTGCCTATATATACAGATATATTAACATGGTTGGCTTCGGAAAATACCGAAGCTTGTAGAAGAGGGGTGGGTATTCCTGTAAACGATACGTATTTGATTGAATTTGGATACTGAATTAATTATCGTACATCTTGAATCTGATGTCATCATTCACTTATAACGGAAAGTTAATAATCAATGAAGATGATACCATAGGAAAGCTTCCAATGCAATCGAAAATTAGATGACATTCAATTCTTCATATAAAATTCTATGTATTATTGTACATTTGAAATGTCAATAGGTTAGAATAGATTGATATTTTCATCCACCATTTTATAATTGAAAATATGGAAACGAAAATTCCCAGTTAGAAATCATTTGCGATATAAATAAAATTTTTGTAACTGAAAGAGATCCGTTCAATAACTGAATAGAGGGGATTGAATGAAATGAAATCTGCCCCAGAGCGTCATGAGGGAATAAACATCAGTGCTCATGTTCCCAAGATTGACCGTGATGCAATTGACAGAATTAATGTCGCTTGAAAAATTGTGTACCTTACAATTCATCAGTTGGGTGAATTGGTGAATTGACCTTTGAAAATGAACGATGTTGAATGGATGATAAACCATGAGTTCTTATAATGAAATTACCGTACGAATCTAAAGATGTAATCTACATGAATTTCCTTCGAAATAAGAACGAGCAATTCCACTGTTTTTACTGAAATGATCGAGATTGTGCGCCTACAGATGCATTGGCATGAAGTTAGTCACAAGAGAGATTTATTTCGGATATGATTCCATTCATTTCATTTCATGCTATTCCTTTCAACAGCCATTCTAACCTGTCAATTTGATGAATAGATTTTTCAATTGACAACTTATTTCTCCACATTTCTCCTTCTTTCGATTTTTTCCACGATCAAATTTTATATTTATCGGAATATGTTATTCATCATCTGTTTGTATGCAGATAGAAACGGTTCTTTATGAAATAAAATTCATTTCCGTTCCCAATTGTTTGATTGGATAGCGCTGATTTCATTATTCTGTTAATAAAATACTCTCAACCAATAACAACACATGCATAAATATAAATATGGACCTCACCTTTGACTGCATTCAGTTTATTGCCAACCATCTGTTTTGCCACGAACGCTGCCATTGTTGCTGATCCGACCTACCAACGTATCACGAATAACTCAACTCTGGCGTGAACCTGTGAACAAATGAAAATTAAAATTAATTTACACTATATGGAAAAGAAAAATATCCACCGCGATGTTTTCATTCGATATTGATGGAAAAGATATTCATGAACAACACATCCAATACATATTTCCGTGTTTGTTGCAATGATTCCTGATGACGATAATAATAAACACAAAAGTCTTAATAGAATGGGGTGTTAGAACACACGATAATGTGAATGCGAAGAGTAAGAGGGTCGGACGAGATGTTACAGGATGAAGAGAAAGAGGAGTGACAGAAAGATCAATAAGGGTAAATGTACCCAACGAAAATAAATCAAGTTTGTATAATAGCTACTCCATGAATTCTTTTTCCAACATGGAAATGTTATCACCACCCATTTTGTCTTCACACAAAAATAACCAAGTTCAGAAGAATGATCCAACTTCATGAAAATAATCCATATATCCTCGTATTGAATAAAATATAAATAGAATATCAATGTTTCTACACGACATTGTCATTTCTAATAATAGAAACAGTCGATAAACCATTTGATATGATTTTTCATCTGAATTGTCATTGAAGTTGTGAAACTAAATTATTAAACATATACTGAATATTTATAATTTACCTCATATAAATTGAATATGATTGAAATGTGGGGAACGGAGCGAACGAGAAAATGATGAGATAAATTCTCTCAACCATAAGGGTGTCTGCAATGTAATATTCTCCATATATATACTGGGCATAGTGGTATATGGATAATAGAAAAGGCGATGGCTGTTGACATGTGAAACGAATGGAAATTCAAACAATGGAATGTCTACGTATAAAGCATTCAAATGACCAAAGGGAAATAGCAGATGGATATACACACATATATATAAATTCGATCATTATATATTGTATGTATAGTTGTAGAGGAATTAACATGTGTATGTAAATATGTAGAAATTTCGTTCAATAGCCCATTAATGACATTGTGTGTTCAGCAACTCTATAAATTTAACTATACATGTTTATATATACATGTAATATCAATGTATTGATTCATGAACAGACGAAGAAATTGATACAATTTTCTATTTGCACCCATTCAATTTCATCTCTTCTTCCCCTTTTTCTGATTTAGCAATAAACACAATCGAATCAATGCGAACGCACGAGTCCACAGCTGAGGATGTGATTGGTTTGAAAAAAGATTGAAAAAGACGTATCAGAGAGTATTGACATTTTATCACGGACGAATGAAAACTCTGCAATTCATTTGTTTCGCAAAGTAGACAATTTTGAGGTTAAATATTGCACATGAATGAATGTAAAATATTCGTCAACGCTTTGTCACTTGTCTAATGAGGATCGTCAACTGTGTTGTGAATTTTTGTTCGGTATCAATTCAACAAACACGCATAAATTTGTATATGCATTGTAGATATATAGATTTATACAAACAGGCATAGATGTGTGAAATTGAGATGCACTCAATGGTGTGATGCGACTGACACGTCATTGATTACTAATTGACCAGGATTACCCTCCATTGGAAGCACCATTTACTTACCATGACTAGTAGTGATTCTGTATGCGTGTGGGTATGTAATATGTATAACATATACATATTATGATTGATTCAAGTGTGATATACCATAACTCATAGGTTTGAAAAAACGTAGTAGTCAGGTCCTTGTTTTTTCTGTCATATCTACGAATAATCACACGACAAATATGTCGAAGTGAATATCCCAAATAACCTATAACTGTTGCCATACGAATTTTCCATATACATGCCCACAACATTTCGTTCATAATCCGACAAGTGTTTCCATCAATTCGAGAAATTGTGAACCTTCCATCTTACTTGCACGTATTTATAATCTCTATTTTTTAACATATATATATATAATCGTATACATAGTAAAGAGATTGTACTGCGATGAGGCCGGAGGCCGTACGGTCGATAACATATTTCTAAGAATAAATATCGCATTGTTATACAGATCATTTATAAACATATTTCATCAATTGAAATAGCAGAAAAATAAATATCAAATAAATCATCTATTCCTTGCCTCATATCCATTCGTTAAAATGTGAACATATAAATAAATTAATTTGTGTTCAAAGTGTAATTGACAATATTGCTTCACGTTCAAATTGACAATCAATTTATTAGTTTATCGGATTTCATTTATATTTCCAACAGCGTTGCGTCAATTCAATCAAAAAGCTATCAAGCTTTGCGTAATGAATAACCTCGGCAATATATAGAATACTGTCAAAGAAAAAGCTCTATGTGGTAACTATTTATACATATATATATGTACATAGATTGGTACTCCGATGAAGATAAAATGAAATCGATACGTACACTTGTACAGTTATGAGTAGAAATAGTATTATGAAAATATGCACCCAGGGCGTACGTTTAATCTAAAAAATATCATATTAAACACTTACTTTATTCCTTCCCCCGAAAGCTCTAAATTTCCTTGCCTACTCTATCTCGCTCCCTCTCCTCTTCTTAACCGCTATACATATGACTATATATGTCCATATATTATAATATATATGTATGTATGTCTATATGCATGTACAATGATGATACATGCACAGGTAATAGAACATAACCAAGAGAAAAAGTAATTGATCTTGCCTTTTACAGTGATTGCAAGTTTATTCTTGTTTCTCCCTCCTTTCTGTACCTTTTTTTTCCAATTATTTTGAGCAAATGTCGCAAAATCCCGTGTGTGAAACGATTGTGGACTGAGTGGACTCGAATTGAGACTGAACGTACAAAGTGTAACTGTGAGGGCGTCGGTGGCGCCGCGGAGGCCAACAAGAGCGACGCCATCCATCGATCCGTGTTGGCAGGGTTGGGGGTTGCTACTACAGGGGTTGGTGGGACGCGTCATACGATACCGGAAGAGAGGCAGGGACGAGGTGGATAGATGAGGGTAGGCGAGGGTGAGTGACGAAAATGAAGAGGGTAAAAGCGACAGAGAGGTGGAAAAGGAGAGAGTGCGTGAATCGAGGCGCTGCTGGGCTAGTGGAATGAGGGTGGGGCGAGAACATATATTTACTTTCACATTCTCTTGTGCTGCTTTACGCCCTCTCCTTCTATTCGTTACCATCCTCACTTCTTCCACTCGCTGCCACTCCCGCGTCTTTCGTTATTCGCGATTAGACTCTTAAGTGTGAATACAGATGTATATGAGCATGTGAGCATGTGTGCATGGTGTGGAAAATGAGTGGATGGCAGTGGAGGAATGGTCAGTCCAGACTACAAACGCACCCTATACGTGCAATTGTATAGGAATATGTGTTGTTGATATTGATGCAGACGTATTTGTTGTTTGTGTCATCTCAATATTCCGATTATCCACTTTTTTATATGTACAATCATTTGTTGATATGTTTTTTATATTCATAAAAAGTGGATGTATGATATTGTAGATTGAACGATATCTGTAAATTCCCATTGTCATTCACTTATTAATTTATATCCTTCTCATCTCACAATTGAATTTTCCACTGCACAAATCCTTCATGAACAAATCCAATTTGACTCATATGGAAATTCTCAGATGCATTGATAGTTCACACACACACACACACACACACACACACAC
>JABMBR010005567.1:0-14741 GCA_018881525.1 Meteorus sp. PSUC_FEM 10030008
GGGGGGGGGGGGGGCGACGTCAGTAGGGAACGTTTTCAATTTGTTCGACACACTCTTCACTCCTAATCTTGATAGTGTTCCATACTTACAATGAAAAAAGGTAATTGTTAACTATCCACAAACAACCGTTCAGATCTGTTCATTGCTGTTCATAGTGGTTGACGTTGGTTAAACAATCCTCGTGGAAAATAACATAAGAGTGGCAAAAATAATCCGATGTCCTATCAACTATTCGAGAGCACGACTGTCTGATTATTTTTGAATTCGATTCGGATTGATGGCACATCATATTTATACGCATAAACCAAAATTGTCTCATTCCATAGAGAAAACCGTTCGTCAACCCAAGTTGAAAATGTACGATCAAGCACCTCTGCGGTATGAGTTATATCTTTAGGGTTATGCTCCTAATCATTCTCCAATGATAAAATGTGTCACAATTGATGGTTCTTTGATTCTATAAAAATATCTCAGTGCAACCATGAGTATTTTGGAACCCGACCGGAGGACGATATACATATCATATTTTATGCATAAATATCATCGAAAATTTCGTTCGTCTAATTCTAGCATAGAATGTTTCAAGTTATCAGCGGAAATCACTAAGCAATATCTTTACAACGAATCTCAACTAATACTCGATCACCGAAGCAAATGAAAACAAAGGGGACTTCCATTTATCTCCGAGATATATGGGTTCTATCTGTTGGTAATACAACTACAAAATAGATATCTGGAGTGTTGTGGAACTAGGGATCATTACATGGGAACACACAGATGAAATGCCAGGAGCACGAAGGAATCCTACAAGAAGCACCACGAGTGGACGTACACCAGTTAATGTCTGCCAATCCTTGCACCCAACTAACGTCTCCACGCATAATATACCTATGCCAGATGAGAGAAAGACCAGTGATGAGATAACTAGTAAATTGTTGGCTCCGAAACATGTACCAATCCCTGCCGTCCCCGTTGATGGCCAACTGATGTTCGAAGCTTTATCTTTTGGCATCTCGATTATTGCGGCAGGTTTACAGTTACTCAATTTGTACAGAACTGTCTGGTGGTTGCCGCAATCATACAATGAATATTCAATGGTAATATTCACTTTTAGAACTCATATTTACGATTCTCCGTATCTAACTGCTCAATATTGGGTCATTTGCAGAATTTTTATTTGATAGATCCGTATCTGTTAATTTTCATTGCAACAATGGTGGCGAGAAGATTCGTATATGTGGTTCTGAGAAGATCTATTGACATTGTGACACCGCCCCGATGGATACCAATTGCTCAAAAAACTATGAGGTATCGTTCTCGTGATTGGGATATTTACTGAATGCAGGCGAATATAAATCAAATCAACTATTCGGGTTTCAAATTTGGCATTCATCAAGCCAGATATGGTTTTTAATTCATCATATTTATCCCTATTTGACGTTCGGCCTGGTTCACCATGGTCGTAATTTTTCTGATGAATGCATGAATATTATCAATTATCTCATTGATATGCAAGATAGTAGTATAGATATTTTCTATATGTATGCTTTGTTTTGGATGAAAATAATAATTCTGAATTACTTCATTTGAAGGATTGTACTACTCATTGTTGTCGTCACAGTTATAACATGGTGTCTTTATTGTATGAGTGAACGACATAATTCGATGAAAGTTTTCTATCTGTGTTACCCGTATGTATGATTCATTTATATCATTCAAACATATAAGAACTTCCATAATTCAATCATTTTTCATCCTTGCAGAAGTGTATCCGTTTATTTTCTCATGTTCGGCATGAACATCGGGCCATTTTTCGATATTTCCACCGCACCTTCATACGCCAAGGAGGACAGAAAGGGCAGATACATCCCGGGTAATATTTATGCTTGAACCATTCGGATACAATGTCCTGCACGATTGGATAATATATTTTTTTGTTCCGTGACAGAGAAACCTCTTCATAATTGCTCTCTGAATGCACCAGCGATACGAGCGGAGATATTGAATCTACGATCAGATTTCAATCATCGATTGAAACGTGCACTTTTCGCTTCATCTGGTAGTGCATATGTGTGTGCGATAGCTCCTGTCATATTTGTGCCGCAGCATCTTCATTTCAATTCGACTTGGGTTGTTCAGCATATTATTTTGTTTTGGTTAGGAAGGCTTAGTGCTCATTTCGCACAAGCTTATCCAGTCAGGTAGAATCATATCCTTTCATACCTATCTTATTCGACTTTTTCAATCTTGGACATCATTTATCATAGAAATGAAAGTAATTTTAATTCGATGTCTCGCGATAGATACTGCGATATTTTACATCGTGCTGCGCTCCACCTAGGGAAATGGTCGAAATTCGACAGTAGGAACGTTCATATTCCAATACAGATGTGGAATGACGCAATCTTATGGCCCCATGGATCTTTTGTAAAACACAATAAAGAGACTTATCGTTCAGAAGGGTTATGTACTGCCGCAGAACCAGGTGATTCCAGTCATTATAGATTTCATGTGAGTATATATAAATATTCCATACTGCTATAGGTAGAGCACTGCTTCTTATCCCGTGTTGCGTATCATAAAACACTCGGCGTTTGCATTGTCACCTTTTATACTGGAGCCATCTTTGAAGTAGGTCGTCCTATATGGAAATCGGATGTCCCAGAAAAAATTTATAACACGGTACCTTAGGCAATTTTCTTTGAAACCGGAATAATGTGGTAACAGAATATTTAGGTAGAAATATCTACATCATCGTGATCACTATGTTTTAAGTGTACTCAATCTTCGACACTTGCGGTTCAAGACCCCCATTAACTCGGAACGTCTTTATGAACCTCACAATGAAATTTCTCAATCACAATCTCTTCCAGTCAGATCCGCAACTATAAGGATATTTCCTTTGATAAGGTCAGATCGGAGTATTTGTCTGACAAACTTTTTATCATCCTAAGAAATACGAACCAATTACGAAACCTGATGGGGACCACTCACTCTCTTTTTCCGAAAACACTATTTATTACCATTTGACTGATGGACGGCACCTAGTGGAGTGAATTTTATATTGTGATTCAACTATGTTAGCCAGAGAATTCAACTCTAGGAAAATATGATTTTTATAATACACTCTGGAGTCTATGAATCCGAATCGACAGATGAGAATGAAAAGAAACAAGATGAGAGAAATATATATCGATACTACTATTATGAAGCCGAAGAGTTTGTTTGGTTGATTGAACGCGCTAATCTCAGGAACTACTGGTTCGAATCAAAAAGTACGTGATTGCATATGTCTGGTTTTCAAGATTGACTCACTATAACCTTTTCTATGGTAATCAAATTAGTTCTCAGATAATACATCATCTGCGAAGGTGTTTTAAGAAACATGATGTCAATGTATCATGTAATGAATATATCTTCAAATTGAGCCCAGCGAAGCGAGCTGGGTATGTGCTCGTACGTGAAATTTGGAACGAGTAATTTTTAGGGCGTCCATTTTACACATATCATATTTCTGACTTCTTCGTGGGTTGAAAATCAATCACATATGAGAAACGTAGACGAGAATCAACAATTTCGCCAATGATTTCTGTATGCCGTCACCAAACAAATCTCTCGATTCATTCTACCTCCGACTATCTATAATACAGCATACTACTAATTTTTCTCAATAGTACATCTTATATTGTCATTGATATTATTGTGTGAGACCACGACGTTTATTCGGAAACATTAGTAAGAAACCCACGAACAAACATCCCGTGTGTACGTGACTTTCATAGAAAATTTTTGAAACATAGTAGTTCTGATGCAAAATATAGCATACAGGTGTGAATAAAACACATGCTCATGTTGCACCACAACGTAAGGTAGACGAATACATGACCAAATGACGTATAGTTACTCTTTATATGGAATAATCCTGCTCATGATAATTTCCTCTCCAACGTCATATCTGCCCAAACAAAAAAGAAATAAATTTTTTCATTGATGGTATACAATCATTTCTGATGAATGCATGAGACTGTAACGGAAAATGATACTCATCATGATACATTGTATCAATTGAAGATTCAATAATTGTAATCAATTTGCAGACGCTGTTCAGCAATCCAACGATGTTGTTATGTTCTTCATTAGGACTCCAATTACTTCTAGTCGCAGTCCAGTTGTTCATTCTGCTTCGTACAGTGGAATGGTACCAGATATTATCAATGTCGCTGTTATTAGTGACAAACTACTATACTCTATTCAAACTGACGCGCGATTATCTCGTCTGTTGGAAGGTTTATCGCGCTGAACAAATTGTTCAAGACAGAACACAATCTTCAATCAGCTTCACTCATTGAATCTGAATCGAACTTAATGAATTCATTCTCTGAATAGCTGTCATGAATTTTTCTATTATCAACTCTCCATATTCTTGAAATTGCAATGGATACTGAATTATTTCCATACGAAAATGAATGGAAGGAAAGGATAGAAACTCGTTTGTGTGAGTTGATGAATAAATTGTGAATCTTTCTTGATAAAAATGTTATTTATCATAAAAATATAGATAAATTAAATAAATAATATTTCCAATAAACAGTGTACAGAACAAATCGACTCTCTACACTTCATTGTGTGATTTCCTACAATATTCATAAGAAAAATAAATAGCGCATATATGATTTTCGGCAACTATTGATGGTCACCACTAACCATCATCCAATGTCATCTTCAACAGTCGAACAGTAATATTACAACTTTATGCACTTGTTAACATAGTATGAAGAGTAATTCGCAAATCATTTTCTCTTTAGCCATACTCGCTGCTAGAAGAGGTGCCACATTCAACGAACGACATTGAGCAGCACAGTCATGTTCCGTGGTAAATGAGAAGTTATCGAATCTGCTGCATCACGTGTAAGTTCATACCAAACATATTTTTCTTTGATTGATACCTCCTCTAAGGCAGGTCGGAATGAAATCAAAATGGAAAAGCAAAGGCCATCACCGTGTTGTGCACCACTGAATTCAACTGATAGAAGACCATGTGGTCGGTGTTGAGCGACATCATCGCCGAACATTTCCTGAAAAAATATTCAAAATGATTGCATATGATCGAATGGTAATATCACAATTCACTGAGCATATGTTGGAATTCTTGGTGCAATAACTCCATTCACTTACTGCCATGTATTTGTGTAGTGTTGAATGTAAATTCCTATTGGGATTTATTTCACATGTTGGGAAATGTTGACTTGGGTTTTCAGAAATCAAGACGTGCAGGCGATTCCTAGAATAACATATACAAGAATAATGTCAAATAGGAATTGAAAACTACTCCTTTCGCAAATTAAATATAAAAATTTTTAAATTCCCGAATCATTCCAGCGTAATGGTATTTCGGGACGAGAATGAGATATACATCTTGCAATGTCTGCGACTCGTTTTTCTCATTAGTCTTGATTTAAGAAATCGTCTTATGATTAATATCAATGGGGCAAAAGCACACGGGCTGAACAACCGCAGGAACCAACATTCGAATTCGTATCACGATATGAAATTATGAGATAGGTAAGAAAAGAATCAGATACCCACAGGTTGATCAACTAAGCAACGGTGAGAACGAATATAAATAAATGAATATATTCGTAAAGATAATAAGCCATTTTGCACACTGTGCTGGTATACTTCATAAGTTTTTCATGAGCACACGTGACAATTGATATAGAGGCAGAGGTAAACGTGATTCTGTTGCAAGTAAATCACGTGCGTAGTTACCAAAAATCATTTTTATGTAGGATTATTACCACTTGGTGCAGAATATGAGCTATTGAACACAATCTGGTGTAATTGTACGGAATGTTGTGGCGGCAAATGTGGGTGTCGGAGGATTGGATTAGGATGCTCTAGAGTTTCCCACGACCAATCATGTTCAAACGAAATTGAATCACGATGGGAATGATAAAGATGTAGATTTGAATCCGGGCATGAGTCCACTCGATGTTTTTTCATTATCTGTGTTTGATAGAAGAACTGGGAATACCGATGCTGAATAATTGGAAGACAGTGATTGAAAAAGATAAATTATGTACAAACGTTTACATATCTTCACATATTTCCCATCATTCGGAAGGGAAAATTCATTACTGTGAAATAAAGAAACTTTCAATTACATATTATGGGTTATGCCTATCGGGGAAGCCACGTAGAAAAAATGTGCCTTGCAGTCTTATTCGGCGGCGGTACGAATACTGGTACATAAATACAATGTAGTTGCTCCCTCTACGTTATATTCCAAAGAAGACGATTTCGCAGACGAATGCAGAAGTCCTTTTCGATAGATAATCGGATGATGAACTTTTCAATGATAACCTTAATTGATCCCCCAGTAATGAGACGAGGGGTATCCACAGAAAACGGATTCTCGCGATCTATGACCTCTAATAACTTGTTTAGCCGGCATGATATCAATAACAATTTTTCATGTTGTTATTTAAACACAGAAAGAAAGGTTCATACGGAAATTCAGCTCTCAATGAATTTTTCACAAGTGAAGCCTAAAATGGCTGGACTGATAAGTACAATTAACGATGTTGAACGTTCCCCGGGCTGCGTGGTATGCTCATTCTAAAATGTTAATTCATAAAGATCATTTTTGTCAATATGAATGTAAGCTAGATACAAAAGATACTACTCGTGGTACCACACTCGTGGCTAATGCATGTATTCTCCATCCAATAACTACGTAGGGTAACCAAGCTTCGCATGAGATATTGGCGAATCACTAATTGCACAATTGTTCTGGAATGGAACCAAAATCTTTTCCCATATATGTATGGATACATGTATACATGTAATACTCTAATCAGGAATAAAAGGGGTCATTTACATAGATTGTGAAATCACGATGATGGTTCAGTAATTATGATGAAGACTTCACTTTTGTATCATGATTTTCCATCGTCCTTTTTTCAAAAAACTCAATTTTTATACTTTGAGTTTTGTCAAAAACGTAGGGCCAAAAATAGATCAATATTGCGAGTTATGATCCACATCATTTGAAGATATGTTCCGAATTCTCGTGTTTTACTCTTTCGCTTCGGACGCCGCATATACGCGGCATCGGAATAATCTGTACAATTTTGGTTCGAGTGTCTAATCAGTGATGGTAATTCGCTGGATGAGGCTGCCGTAGCGAAAGGGTTGGAGTTTGAATCCTAGAAGATGCTCACTGCACAATGATCACGGTTTTTCACTTTTTTTTTGTGAAAAATTTCAAATTTTCTTGGAAGAACTTCATTGTCAATTCTCAAGATGGTAGTCTAAAGAATTTAGCAAGAAAACTTTTCAACTGTTGTGACAGAGATTGGTGCTTACTGGAGAAATCCTTGCCATCATTGAAATCATGATTGGGAGTCAAAGTGGCAATAAAATATCATGATAATATTGCGGACGGTTCAGAAATGATGCCCCATCAAATTAGAATTAGAAGGCAATAAACTAAAATAAATAACACACAAATAATGCAACATCCTCAACTAAAATGTTTCTGTGGATCGAAAATTTCAAACAGTCACCACTGTCACGTGTGTAAATATAAGATATTATCAACAGAAAAGGAAGGGGCTTCCGTAAAACGCCATACAAATATGAAAAAACATCCTGGGAGGCGACCAAGCATAATCTACTGTAAATCTTCTTAGGTAATATACTGAACTGTAAGTCATATTTGAACCGAGACATGAGAAAAGTATCCAATAGAGAAACCCATAGTAGCTCATGAACTACTTATACGGGCGAAATTGGAACAGGTAGCCACGTCGAGACTACCTGTGAAACTGCATCTGAAATGAACAATCGAACGTAGAGGAAGGTACCGCAAGTAATTAGAGGATGTCCCGGAGACTAAACATGATTCCCTTTTGTGGAAAAGCAGTCCAAACGAGATAGGAATTATGCTGAAGAAAAATTCAATCTTTATATTATAGAAAAGACAACAAGTCTCTTGATTTTCAATCGAATTATATATGAAGAGGGAAGGAAGAAATATCGCATTTTACTTTCGTTTGAACAACATTGAGATCGACTAGATTATCGGTTCAACCATTGAAGATTAGGATAAAAATTTAGAATTTTCCACTAACATCTGTGTTAGAAAAGTTCAAATTTGGTGGATATGTATACGGATAATCCATTTGAGCAAGTAGGGATTCGCAAAAAGGTCATATAAGATATGAAGTCGGTAAAACAGAGAGGAAATGGCCATATCAGGAACAGTAGAAATTTTTAAGCAAATGAAGTAATTGGAGCAGATAACCATAGTACAAAAAAGTGTTGTCATTATGATGAAAGCATCTCACCGCGATCCGAGGCATCAAGTCAAACATTACTACCACAGAAAAAGATTATCTATAGGAAATCTAGAGATAATGTATGTACCAATGCGAATAATTTGCGAAGCTCCCAAAACTAAAAATTGATCGTATGTCTTAAAAATAAAGAAATAACTTGAACTTTACGTGGATTTTCTTTTGATGCAAATAATCAATCTGAGTAGCAGTTTTTTTCTATTCCACTCAACAGGAAGAATCGGTGAATGCCATGGGGGATTGTGACCATATTTATAATTCCGACCTCTTTGTATCAATGGTAAAATGTCCGAAGATCTCAATGACAAATCTTCAATATTTTTGATCCAACTTGCTTGAATACTCTCTTCATCAGCTTGATCGGGTGTTTTCAGATTGCCCCCAATGATGCTGCCCGTTATAACGAATCTGAACCAAGATCCGGTAGCCGATTCAACCATTATCATTGAGATGGGCTCCATGTGAAGTCCAGTCTCTTCAAAAACTTCACGTTTAACTGCATCGATCAAATTTTCATTCGGCTCTACTCTTCCAGCGGGTAAGTACCATTTCCCAGCACACGATGCTTTGGCCTCTTGTATCATCAGAACTTCATCCTCATCATTTATTATAACAGCTGCCACAATATAAGTCACGGTTTTTTGACACAATGGAACATAATCGGAACTCGCTTTTGGTTGAATGCCTCTCGCTTCTGAAACGTAAGATGACAATAAACATGAATGTTCAAAATGGACATGTGTATTTATCACATATTGTACCACCATTATTGCGACACTAACATTCGATTCATTACAGAACATCGTTCTCTTTTCATCTTCGGATCAGATTTAACACTGATCTTCGATTTTATTTTCTCTGCTCTTGAATTTTGTTAGCAGCCACATACTGTTTCAAATTCCGTTGAACGTTAGATAGTCACAAGAACTCCCTGTGCAAAACTTGAGCTAATCCGTGTTCACACTTCTTTTATAATCTTGTCTTGTGATCGTATTCAATGAAAATTATATTTCTATACAAAAACATGCGAATGAACCCCCATGATGCAGGAAAGGAACACGGAAAATATTCGGTCTCGTCTACCTAGATGTTATTACCTCAGCAAAAATATTGTCAGTTATAGAAATGGTTTTTCAATCCATCAACTCATCATACAATTCGAATCAGCAGATATGTTGCAAAGTCAAGTAATTAGAGATACGACTCTAGCCATGGTATCAAAGTTGAATTTGATCTTTTTGATACAAATCAAGTTAGATTAGATCTTAATCATATACAGAAGAGGGCAACTATTGGAGTCGATTCTATAGGCATAATCAGTTTCATATGGCGAAATAGAATACTGATTGATACTCAGTAAAATTAATCATATCATCCACCACTTTGGAAAACGTAGCACATTGAGTATGAAACTTCAAAATTCCAGCTGATCGATTGAATGACGATTTATCTGAAGAGTAGTGCGAAGTTCGATTGTACATTTCCTGAAGAATTTTCGTGAATCTATTGAAAGAATAATGCCTGGGCTTTTGCAATCCATCAAGTTTCACATCTGACAGTTCTCGAGATTGACCACATGCATCTGAACACATTCGTTTCAAGTTCCTTCCCGCTCATTCAAGACGAAAATTTCTGACGCAACTGTATGTGCATAGCAGTTTGTAGATATGTGAGAAACGAGACACCAAAGTGTAAACATTTCTAAGCTAATTTATGATTCAGTAGAGAGATAACTCTACCCCTCTATCGAATAATCGACTGTTCGAGACACTTCAAAGAGATTCATAACCAATACCCGGAATTCCAAAAGAATTATCTGCAGAGATTCCAGCAATATAACCGAAAGAATTTCCATTCAACCCATTGCAGATTCGACTAATCGTTAAGAACTGAGTTCTGTGGACAGAAGTATTTGATTTTTTCGATTCCGTTGATTATAATATCGTGAACATCAATTGATTTCCATTTCGCGAGAACCCCAATTGTTTTTTTTTTGTGAAGAAAATCATTCTTTTCATCGAGTCGAACTGTTGAAACCGAAATTTATCTCTAATGTCTCTACACATACAACAATTAATTTCCAAATACTGCTCGAAATATTGAGTAAATTGACGAGAATTGATCTAAGATTGCATGATCGAATGACAAAAGGGATAATTACTATTAACTAATGAAAGTAAGGAACCTTATTGTACTTTCCGTTATGAATATTGAACGTGAAGAAATAGTCATTAATTGCTCACTTGGATGCAACTCCAATTGAGACCCTACACTATAATCATTACTTCTCTGGGGTATGAGTCGCAATCACTTCTACAAGTGAATTAAAACTCAAGCACTTCAGCGTTTAGAAGTCAAGCATATATGCTTTGAATGGATCCGATTGAGTACGGATATCGTATCATCAATAGATTCACTGCTGAAAATGTAGTTTAATCTTGATCATGATGAGCTGAATCGCGAAATTCCTGGCCATAGATTCGTAACCGAGGTTTCGATGCAATATCATATCCACACCAAGAGTTTCACCTACATGTCATGAATTTTGGGGAGTTCAAGGTGCAGGTCAATGACAGTAGTTTGGTCTCCCGGCGGACGTTAACCAGTCTGAACTTATGGGCTTTAAGGTAGACATTCATGCGAAACGATTTTATTAGAATGATGAACATGTATCTCATCACATAGAAGGAAATGATGTAAATTATTTAGTTCCGTGAAGTCCTCCTTGCATCGATTCCCTCAAACCATTCACTCATTGAACATTTGTACTTCAATTGGCTTTTACTTCTTATAATGAGGGATTGGTGCTCGGGGAATGGAGAAGGGTTTCAGGAATTTCTGACAATACTTTTATACAAGTATACCTTACTGTATATTGATTGACAGATACGGTGACTCGCGTAACGGAGACTCGATATGACTCATGAAAAATATAACAGGAAGTTTACGATCAATTATAAAACGATGAAGATACGAGAAATTCGCCCTCAAAAATCCTCCATTCTCCTCGTCATAACGAATATCTCATGTGAAAAAAACGTAGCGACAGATATGTTCAGAATAACTCATTAAGCTCCAAAGCGAATTATCTGTATACAGACATTGATTCGGCCACAATGTAAAAAATAATAATAAGCTATTGAAAGTTGATGAGAGAAGTATGAAACTTACCAATTTCTTCATTTTGTTGGGCAAGAGTGTAGTCACATAAATCATCATATTCGTCAAGAAAATTACCGGTCAATATGCGAGAAATTTTGTCTTCAACCATGTCAGGCATGATTGCTTATTGAGCACTGATAATTTGGCGTCCCGACGATTCGTTGGAGTAAAAAATATTCACTGTGCGTCCAATATTATAAATCGGGCGGGCTTCGAGTGAGAACTGTATATTCCTTTCTGTAACATTCATTGCTTACATGGTTAGAATTAAATACAATTGCCACTACCACGTATAAGTAGCCCCATAAATGGGATGTATGTACGAACACCCTACTGCGCCATCTGGAGAGTATAAAACAGTGAAATGAAACTGATGAGAAATATGGCGAGAATACATACGATATTCATCATATTCCAGCTACGTAGTGCAGTATGTAAAATGTAAGCGTAGTTGAAATGACAATTTTTTTGTGCAATGTACACTTGCGGGTGTTTTCATGCAAACAACACTGTCGTGATACTATAATGGATTCGCAACATGGTACTAACTAGAAAATCGTAACTTCTATCTCTACTTCTGGGATCCGGATATCATACAGACATATGCTGACTATATTTCTTTTTCTTCTTATCTCATTTCACGAAATTGTCTCCTGACATATTTCTCCTTCTCCCAACTCTTTTGTCTTATTCCTTGGCGATCCGATTTTCTATCTTCAAACAGAGACTTTTGACTGCTTGTGTGCATTGCATACATTGACACCAAAATGTTATCAGCATTAGTGTTTGCTACACTTACATTAGCTTTCTAGGTCATCGAAAGAAAATTTTCACTAGTGAGTGGATCTCTCAATGTAGCATTTTTGTGTTGCTGTGTACTACTTATTCATTAATTTTCCTTTCCTGAATACACATTCGTGCAACATGTTATGAGCTAGTCCATGAGTAGTCCATATGTGAAAGTCGAGATGACTGGAAAGGGAGTAATCCTCTTTATCAGGCACAAGCCTGATTATCTTATTCCAATGAAGACTTTTCCTTGAATTTTGGGTGAGTAAAATCGATATGTATGTATCCAAAACGTGATGAAAGCATATTCACATATTCGAAAATGTCAATGGAGAGGTATTAGTTGCTTTTTCAGTACCCTGAGAGAATCTCACGATAGCATCTTCGACGCTTGATTGAGAGTTTTCATCACCTAAGATAATGTTCAGATTTACCAAATTCAAAATCATGAATTCGATTATGCATATAATTCCAACAAGGAAGCGAGTATACGGTTGCTCATTTGGATGGGAAAGGTCACCACCAGAAGTAGTCACGCTACCAGACAAGGATTCAGACGCCGTACGCGCGACGATTATTGCTTGATTTTGATGCATTGTTAAATTTTGAGCGACCTTACTATGTGACATTTTAGTCTTACGACTTATTAAATCAAATTACATTGGGCTCGTTTAGATTTACCTGGATCTTAGCATATCCTATTGGATCAAATGAGTGTGTCGAACCATAACTTATCGAAAGATAGTCAGCTTGGTTCAGGACTTATTAAACTTGAACAAGCTCATTTTATTTCTTTCCTTTATTTAACAAGCGCTCTCACTGGAATATGTAAGATTCGAGTATCACATACATTACGTCCGACACCAACATTAATTCTCGAACAAGTATCGAATTATTTTACTACATGGCAATATATGACATTCAACGAAATTTTACGATAATTACTACTATAAGAATGGCCACATAATATTAACTCACTTGTTCAATGAACTCTGACCGAAGTAATCGTTGAAATTCAACTTCTCTCGTGAAATTCAACTTGGAAGCAACATTGTTGAGTTCAAGTTTTATTTAGATGCAGGGATAGAAGAGCTGCATCAGCATTATAATAAGTTTCAAGAATGCGTTCTCGCCATTCCGGTTCTCAACTAATTGTCATATATTGAATATTTGTATCAATTGTTGACGAATCGAAAAGACTACAACGAGAATCAGACCAATCGGAGGAAATCTGCACAGATTCTAACTTTTGAAATTCAGTTGAACCGTTGCGCAACTCTATTTCGTTCTTTACTTACGGATAACGACTCGAATCGGAGGCGCACATTGTTGTTCTAGCGTTTGCTCTATATTTACTCTTATATCAATCTTCGTGATTATTACTCAATATACCAAGTAAAGTCTAAATCAGAGTATCCATTATCGGTCTTTATTCAATCTCCCATTCCAACCATAGTTACCTCGATCAAAACTGATTCTAATCTGAATCGCTGAAATCTAATAAATATAACTCAACGATAATCTGAATAACAAGTTCCCGATTGTTCGAATAAAACAAATTATGATTGCTATTTCCCAAATCTATAACTAAACAGTCGACGAGTGAATAATCCATTAATTGATTATTTTCAAGGATAAAAAAGGTCTCGATCTAATGATCATTCAGTGATTAAACGCATAAACTTCTCACATACTTCAGCTACAGGTCGCAGTGGCAAGTAACGATTGGCGATTCTTTTTCCTTATTCGGACAATAATTTAAAATTGATTAGTTTTACTGTTGGTACAATGATACAATACAAAGATCATTCTTAAAATATCCATTAATCTCGGTGTTCCAGTGTGATCCACAATCTATGTCCTGTACATTCAATCTTCAGTCCTTTTCTCGAATCAACATCGACCATTTGAATTTTTGCGCGCAAGACGCACTCGAAATTACATTCAGGACGTAATGGGGACCGTGCACCAACTGTAGAGGCAGCACCAAGCGGAGCTCGCACGCTCTAGGTAGAAAGCGCCATTTCATTCATATTCATCAGCTCAGTAGAGCAATTCTGTAACTAGCTTCAAAAATAACGATTCGGGACGTTATCGTTATGATATCGACGGTTCGTGCGTGTAAGGACAAACCTATAACGACGGTGCGATGCTGTAACTACGAATAACGATGCTTCGACGTTACCGAATAAAATAACGAGATGTCGTTATTGGACGTTATCGTTATGAGACGGAAAGGACGTATCTGGGGAAATTACGAGAAATTTTCATGGAAATTCCTCAAGTTAGTTGATATTCCCACCACTGTGGGACGCAGAACTCTCGAGGTGTTGGTCACGTGCTCAATCGGTCTGTTTACAGTCATTCAAAGAAGCACAAAAACCAACAACCACAGACAAGTACCACGCAAACCACAGTAATAAAAAATAT
>JABMBR010005568.1:0-14738 GCA_018881525.1 Meteorus sp. PSUC_FEM 10030008
ATATATATATCACATTCACCGTCACACAGTAGTGGTCGTTCTGAGTTCGAACATGTTCTGAAACTCTGGCTGATATCGTCCGGTGCTTTTTCACCCTCTCATACTTCTGGTTCGATTCTAGGAGTTTTTTTTTCTCGCTTGACTCGACTTACTAGCTCGAGCTCACTGCCGGACTATTTCGAACCCCTGGGCAATGGGCATAAGTATTAGCTGACAACAGAGGTGTACGAATCGGATTGTCCCTACTACACCCTCGTGTAGTAAACATCATAAGAAACAAGTGCGTGCGATCGACTCACCGCTCTCATTATTCGCCTCATTTTTTTTTGCGTGTGATACGATATCGTATTTATGAGCGCAAAAAAATACCGAAATCTTAATGAAACTTTTGGTTGCTATGATAACATCAAATTTTCTTGTATCCTCCACGACATATGGCAATCGAGGAAGAAAATGTAAGGGCATTTGGTCCACAGATGGTTGATAACTTTGGCGTTGTCGAATCTTAGTACTAACTGGCAAAGGTAACGATTAATGTTGATATAATAATAGAATAACGAGATAAAATGGACTGGAGTGGTTCCAACTGTGAACATAATAGTTGGGTATATATTTTTGGAATTGACAATCGCCACGGATATTTCCAGAAAAGGGCCTCACTAAGCTCCGCAGAACGATGGAGGTCTGAAGTTATACAATAATGAGCTAATGTGGGTAATAGGATTATGCTGAAGAGAATCTCCTATAATTGGCCAGTGAAAAGGTGAGCTTTGGTTTCGTTAATGCCCCCTCCCCCCTTCCCCTTCCCCAATTTCTGCTCCTTTCTCGTCTCAGTTCTCTGCTCTATCTTTCCTTCTTCCCCTATCGCCGTCCCTCCTCTTCACACTCATTCATCGCTTCTTGTCAAAACAAATGTGTGTTCTAAGTGGACATTCGACCTTAAAATTTCGGACTTTTTGCGAGATCTCATCACACGAATGAGAGAAATTAACAAACTGAATAGAATCCGAGTATAAATTTCAATTCTGAATTGTTATAGGCTCAATCGAATATCCAGTCATTTTGTAACCGCAGTTGTTGTGGGTTGTTGGCAGAAACAGTTTGCCAATGATTTGACAATAGTATACATGGTTGCAAACAAGAGGATGAAACAGAGACAGAGAATAAGAATTATTAATGAAGAGCTGGCTCGTTCTATATGACAATGTATATGACCAATTGTAAACTCTGGAAACGATGCATGACCGTATGTCAATCGAACGAGTTTACCCACGGCAGAATATTTGTCATCAATGTTGGGTGAAATAAAATGAAACAAGAATAAAATGTAAACAAGCCAATTAACCCCAGATTAATTTTCAGTAAATATTCAACATTAACATATATGTTTGAGATAAATCATTGCAAACTGTACAATGCCTCGCAAATAGTGATATTTGGAAAATGCTAATAAATTACAGGGAAATTTATTGCGTGGTCATGTATCAAAGTTGAAGAAATGGGACTCAACGCAGGGTTTGGGATTACTGTAGAAACTTGCAGACTCACGGGATGTATTTACTGTGAGAACTGGTCAGACTATCGCTGGGCTATCGTTGCGCGGGCGTGGCAATATATGGCAGCGAGATCGACATCATTTTCTTTCTTTTCTTCCCACCCATACACACATACTTTTTTCGCCCACCACTTTTGGGGTAAATAAAGACGAGAAGCAAACCTTCTATCTGTATATGTCTGTATCTTTTCTGTCTGACCATCGAGGGTATAAAGAAACGTTACCGTTTGCCTAGACCACACCACTTCCATTTGTCGACACAAGATAGACGCATCCGTTGATTTATGTGTTTGCTCACCACGATATCTATTTACCAATTATTAAAATTAAAATGAAATAAATCGATTCGAATGGATAATTGTCAAGGGTGTCCGCCTCACTCGAATGAATATATCCCTTTGTATATTGAATTGCACAACAACGGAGTGCCGATAAGTAGACGCTACTAGACCTAACGAGATGCTGTCATATTCCAGAGGTATAACCATTTCTCATAATTGGCCTGACCACCTGTATCGATAAACACGAATATTCGGCAGAAGCCGCATTGGCTTTTTTATACCCATGTCAATGACACCTCATCTTTAAAACTCAATATAGTCTCGTAGACTCATTAACCCGACCACTTCCTAATGCTCTTTTATAAATCAGGGGTGGCGAGACACTGGCACCAACGTCTTTACCATCCACAATCAACAGTAGTTCGGAATCATACTTATTTACGCGTGGATAGTTCCAGCATCCCTCTCCAAAGAGAACTTTATATCAGGACATTTTCATCTTCGTTTGTCATACCTTTCCGCCATTCTGATGGCTGGGCAGTCCTTCTCGATGCCAGAGTACTATCTGCGTATATACATACATAAATCATAATTTTATTGTGGTATCATTATGCCACGCCTCGAGTCATGCTAATATAGCCCCTCAGGGTTTTATATCTTATTCCTATTCTTATGCATGTCCTAGAAGCTTGACGTTCCAACAAAGACAATTTAATACCGTTTTATAAATTGCACAATCATGGGACGCACTGTTCGCACTTGCGCTCTCACATTTGGTCGTGTTTCTTATGTTTGTGATATGATATATTTTCATATCTTTATAAATAATTATTAATGACTGCGACAGCGGTAAAAATTACAGTATGAAGAGAATTCTTCCTCCCATTTCCTTATATGCGCAGAATTTAGCGACATTTGAGGAACGAGAGACGTAAATCCCTCGGAGATAGAATCCAGAGACGTCTCGCGAGAAAATCCGCATGAGGGCGGTTATGAATAATAGTCGTTGGCTATATCTTAAATATTTATTATGTACCTATACCTATATTATATCTACATAGGTTGGTACGCTTCACCGCCGTTATCGTCGACTTATCCAATCATTCCCTTATTACGATATCGATACATTATTTTCATAATGCCGCACATTTTCGGAGGGTTATGGTTGACGAAGTGTGAGAAAAAAAAAGAGAAACTCGAAGGGCGATAGCGGCAACGACGCCCTTTCTCAAAAACGAAACGGTAGTGGTGGTAAAGACGAAGCTGCGGAACCCCTATTGGAAAAACTCGTTGTTCTCACACAGTGTCAAGCTATCGATTTGCCAGGATTAGGTGGCGATTTTTCAGGCCCATACCAAATGATTACTCAATAATTTTTGGACAACGATAAAATCACCACCTTTTTTTCTTCCACACAGATACAGACTCACGCAGCTGTAATTATTTCATGTATCAACACTATCACTAATGAATAAAAAGTCAATAATTCTCACGTGTTCTTATATCTGCATACCGAGTCTCATAGCGTCAACACAATAAATGTATGAATCCACCATTTGTGGCATAGCTCAATCCGAAAAGACTCAACTGCATAAGTACAAGGTAATTGGTGCAATTTTTTCTTCTTCATCCCTCGCCCTGACGTTAAAGTGGGATTTACAAACGGAACCAGTGGGAGGAACGAGTCTTTCCGAAACGACTGAACCACCGAAATTTTTTTCCCACGTGCCAAGGCACTCTGAATCTCATACTTTTTCTGGTATAGAATGAAGCAAAGGCAAGGCAACGGTTCAATGACGGGGCTTAGCAGGCTAAATAGAAACATTCCCCTCCTCTTAGGTTGCCAATAACACCCGAATGAATATTCTTTGTCATTTTAGAACCGTTTTTCCATCAAATCGCACATTTCAGTCATCGCCACTGACATTTTGAATATCAAGTTATTCATCCATTTATATACTGATGTTTGAACTCCTCATGATTTCAAACTATTTGGAATAAATTTGTATCGTCTTGTGTATTGCGATCACGTTTGCTGAGAATTGAAACGGAGGATCCGCAGATTGAAGGGAGTTGAGGTTTTTTTTGTCCAAGCGACCAATAAAGTTTCCTTTACCCTCGAACAACCGACTGAATCTTAGATAGAAGGTACCACTGCTTCTGTTTGACGAGACGTGATAATTGGAGATTTGAAGGAATGAAGAAAAAGAAATGCGACTCTAAAGAAACTAAATAAAAATTAAACGAGGAAAAAGAAAAAGAAAATCTTGACTGTGCCGTTTGGCGGTTTGGATCTGTGCAAATCCATGGAATAGAACCACATCTTCATCAACGTCGAGGAACGAGGAGGATCACACCGAAGGAAAGGTAGTAACAATAATCAGTGGATCAGGATGTCGAATAGATACTTTGGCATATATTCATATGGAATAGGGAGAATCGTATTGAATTTTCTCTGCCTGATGAATTAGTTGGTATTTCTAATTTATATTCTTCGAGTGAAAATGAAAGAATGACAGCTAAGAATACGACGAATATAATGAAAAGCGTCTTTGTCTGCCATTTCTTCTTTCGAATAAGTGGAGCCAAAAGAATGTACAAACAATCGTCTGGCATATTTTCGATTATCGGCCAACGAAGCGTAATCCGAGGGAGTAAATGGAGGATTGTCTCTTGGGTATATCGCGAAAGATGAGGTGATGATGATGGTACGCAGAAGAGGGGTGAAATGTTCTCGATGAAAGTTTTTCGCTGAGGGGCGAAATGGGCAAGGGGTTAGGGAACGTTGAGAGCAATCCCTCCAAGATATACAGAGTGAGATACTAAAATGGGAGAATGAAAAAAAAATTAGAATCAAAAAGACGGAATGGAACCGAAACAGGAAAAGTGGGAGACACAGGAAGGGAGGTCACAAACTCTTACTCACTACTGCTACAGCTAGCAACTCTTTAAGAAGGAAGCAGCATGAACAGAGAGGTTGCATCGAAAGCAGGGAACTGGTATGAGAATTGAGAAAAAGCACAGAGGAAGAAGTGAAGAACGCAGCAGCAAGTTAAAGAGTAAAGAGATGAAGAACTCTCTTCTTTCCTCGGAAAGGAAATGTAAATTTCCAACGAGGTGGAAAGAGAAAGAAGAAAGAATGGGGGCTCGAACGCGCTGCGAGTAATATTGAGTGAAGTGACTTGCGCTTGCCTTCATTCTCTTCTCTTTTCTGCCTCTACTTAGTTCATCCCCATTCTTCTTACTCAAACGACTCCATCGAATTCCAAGTGTCAATTGCGAATGATTCTCCACACGTTGTTTCATCTCACTGGTTCGTTCATTATAAACTCCATGAGAGATTTCCCCCAGAAACTTCCGGATTCTCATTTCACCGCCCCTGCATATTTTGGATCGTCAATTGTTGAAGAAAAATACTGAATAAAGATAATATTCAAGGCCATGGTCACAAGAACGTTGTTAATGGAGGTTGAATACTTTGGCGAGACGACTTGAATGATTCTGAAAATAGAAGGCGGGTAGATTGGTGTCCACGTTGGATAAAGTGAAAGATTTTAGGGTAAACCGACCCCAAAAGTGGATGAGAAAGAGTGTAAAAGAGAAGAGGATTGGTCGCGTGAGACGTGCTCGGAATTTCGGGGGGGGGGGGGGGGGGGGGGGGTAGCGCAATAGAAAAAAAAACTTGGAAGAGCCGAATGGAGAAAAGTGTGTGGGAGGAATAGCGGGAATAGCAGGAAAGAGATGAAGCCTTCATGCAACAGTCGCTGAATAAACACAAAGTCCAGTTAAACTCGTAATAAATGTCTTCTGGCTTCCGACGGCAAACGAACAATTCTTGGCGCCCAGATCTTTTCTCTCTCGCCCTTGCCCTCTCTTTCTCTGACTCTCTACTTTGCTCTCTTCGTCTCTTTGTATTTCTCTCACTTCCGCCGGAGACAAACGGTATCGAGGGTGAAAATTGACGGCTTTATCGAGAGCCACGTGAAAGAATTTGCTGTCGCTATTTCGTTTTTCCACCATAGTGTCGAGATCTGTTGCCAATCGTTTTCTTCTTCCACCTTATTTTTCCTCCTCCCTCTCCTCCTTCCTCTCTTCCCCAGTTATTCCTCCTGTTCTCATATTCATCTTATTTTATTTCTCTGTTTCTTACGGAAATTCCCGCACATACATTAATTTAGTCCTTTTTCATTCGATTGTCAGAGGGGTCTTATTTCCATCCGATTTCAATTTATGAGTATGTCGATATTATCGATTGATACAAAGTTATTTCCGTTGCATCATTTCGCTCAATCGTCAGACATGCAGGTAGTCATAATAATGATAACAATAGAACTGGACACAATGTGATATGAGGAATTCAATAGGAATCATTTAAAGAGGGGATATCTGGATTTCTACCGTTTATTCATGAAGAGTAAATAGATTCATTTGTGTATGCATACACAATAGTTGATACTGCAACGCTAGTTGCAAATAATTTTTTCATGAGTCATCTGAAATATATGTTGGAAATCATAAATATATATGTATACATGTATTCAAATAGCGAAGTATAATTTAAAGAGGACTCTGGCGAATCGCCAATTAAAATCGGCCCACGTCCGTGCCACTACACTCGACCCGGGAATATGTAACGTGAACAATAATTATAACCCCACTAAATACACACATACATATATCACCATACGTACACATGTTATATGTGTTTGCGCTACATAAAACTTTGTGTTATGAATGCCAAAATCACTACTACTGATACATACGAATTACTCCATCCGCAATAAATAAATTTGGTTAATTAATTAATCAAGCAATTTATCATCGAACATGAATTCCGCCCAATTTCATCGCAATTATTTTTTCATTATTTATGAATCTAAATTGAGCAAAAAGAATGAAGAAACTGGACCACGAGCTGTATGGGTTGACGGTAAAGCCAGAGGTTTCAATATTTCTATGAAAGCATTCTCCTTTTGTGTCTTCCTCGATTTTCTTTTATTTAACTCGCATTACTCGAACCATTCATAATAATAGGGGCACAAAATGTCACTAAAAAATCATTTTACATGCCTCCGATGGCTGGTTCAAGTTATATGTCATGCCCATAGATATATCGACTGATGGGAATGGATATAGGAGGTGAATAGATAGTGGGAAGGGTGATGTGAGACATCGTTTAGCAATCTTGGGGGGATTCTCTGGATACAATGGGGATCTCAATACATCAACTGAAGGCTAACTCGCGAGTCTGGCAAGTCACCTTAGCGAGCTTTCTCAGTTCTCCTACCACCTCTCGCAAAACCTATCTTAACCCCTAAACCATCTCTCTGGTGATGGCATAATAACTCAAGTGGCGTTGCAATAGTTCGCCTTCCACAAGTAATAGCCCAACAACGACCGTAGCCACCCGTCCTTCGCGTTCCCTACGAATGCGCTCCGGTAATATCAACCATTGTTGCATCACACCGCTGAAAAGAACAACGACACAGGGATTTGTGGAATGCGCTTCCAAAATGGCTGCCATTCACAGTTACTAAAAAGCCGTCTCATACCAAGAAAACACGTCCGTGAATGGATGATGATATTCCTCGACACGCAACTTCAATTCACCTTGATGCGGGATAGGCTCAGACATATTCTCACACACTCATATTACTCCGTGCAACTTTCGTTTGCTTCCACAGAAATTATCACTTGTTATGCCAACGTACACTCATCAATCGACTCATTCATTGTTGCCACTCCCTACCACTCTCACTATTTTTCAATTCACCACAATACATGTTGGGGATAAATCGAAAATTCTGTCGTTTTTTTTCCGTTCATAGGATCGTACAACAAAATACAATGCTGAATATTGTGCTTTATCAACTTGCAATCTCCAATAAATCGATGTCGTGGGCAGAAGAAGGAGAGGGGAAGCAGGGTTTTATGCACATCATACGACACATTCCTCTGCTGCATGTTGAATTCGCAATGATGTCGAGAGACGTGGTGAAATGAAAAATAAAAAAAGAACAACTGTCTCAGCTTGTAAGCTCGTCTTTCTCTTACCCCTCATCTCTCGTGAGTTCGAGCGAGGTGCGTCCTTGATAGCCTTGGAAATGGTGGCGATAGAGGTGGTGGCACTGGTAATAGTAGTGGTGGAATGCAAAAGTGCATATCACCAATGTTGAGGACGTTGACTCTGGGATGCTTCCGCACATCGCCCCTTCTTCTCACGTTTTCTTTATCACCACCGAGATGGTTGCCAGAATTTGGTGAGCAGGGAGAGGACGGTTGCATCACCACAAAGCGTTTGCTCGAATTTCTGGTGATGGTGGGGAATCTACAAGGATAAAAAATGGGAAACGGGATATTACGTCGTCGTTATACTCGACGCACTTCTTCACATCGTCGTCTTCGTCGTCATCGTCGACGCCGTGGTCGTCATCGTTGTTTTGCTCTGGTATTTTAGAACACGAAGGCGTGGTCAGCGTTGGCGTCACCGCGCACCTTTGCACCTGCTCATCGACGCAAAGGACACGCCCTCACGCGGAATTCGCTCTTGCGTTCCGCCCTCTCCCACTTTTGCATCCAACAAGTCCCACTCACTGTACTCCCTTCTCTTCTATTCCACCACGACCAACTTTCGCGTTCTGTCTCTCCTTTTCTGCCTTCCATTCTTTCTCACACTCCTTTTCGCTTCGTCCGCTACCCTCTCGCGCTCCCTGCACTTATCTTTTTTTTCGTCTACCTACATTTATTTTTCCTCCACTCCCTCGCTAGTTTCACTATGGACGCATTCTCTTGTTCAAGAACCATCTCTCTGCTAGTGTCCATTTGTCTTTTCTCTTTCAATCATCTATTTTCATTTTTCGCTTTCTCCTCTCACCAACTTCATTATCCAACTGAATTCCGATGTACAGCAACCATGTGTTTTTAGTTTAATGACAGCAACGTCCGTTGCAATTCCGCTTCATTAATTAGTCCTTTCTATCAATGAGGACGGTATCGGAACTCTTTGCTGTCCATTCTCTTGCAATCTCGTGTTTAACGTCAGGATAGTATTGAACGCCAATTAAAAGGAGAATTGTGAAAAAGTCAAGATTGGTTAGGGATTCTCTCTTGAGATTCGGTCTCGATATGCATACTGAATGAGAAAAATTATAACTGAAAGAAAAACAGAAGAAATTGTCCCAATAAATTTTTGTGACGATCATAGAAATAAGATAGACTTAGAATTCGTACATTGAATTAGTCGGAATGTGAATGACATTTGAATCTAGAGGACAGCTCTATATGGATTCCAAGGCGTCATGAAAAAGCACTAGATGAAACACTGACTGAGCCGATAGCAATGGAACGCATGAAAATAGTTCTCTCACGGGATACTATGGTGTATCCGCAATAACGATAATTGCGTTAAAAAGATGTTCAGAGTTGAAGAGTGGTTCCAATAGAATGAAATGGAAGATAAAGTGAATGGAATGGAAAGAAGCGAATGTAGGTATACATATATACATATAGCAGACGGTGGAGGCTGGCGCGACGCGCGCCTCTCTCGGCCCATCCACTGTTGTGTGTATCTGTCAGACGGGGTTACTATTCAGCCCTCGGTGTACTGCGCCACAGTGCCACCGCCTCGTCCCTCTCCACTTGTTGTGCTTTGCCGTGTTGCTATGTTTCCTTGTGTATCGAGAAAGTTCAACGCCGAAACAGACGCGATGTTTCTCATCCCTCAATGAGTGAACATTGAATCAACAGGCTTCCATGACAAAAATCTCTACCTCATCAGCTCACCATTACCGTTTTGCAATATAATGCTACACATCCCATTTCTTCGATCAAAACCCACAGATTCCGATATGCTCGTTTTCTCTCCAGATCATTCTCAACTCATAAAAACTGACTGTTTCTTTGACAAGTTTTCATGATCGAGATGGGAGAAAAAAAAAGTTCATTATTAAAAAATAGTGAAATGCACATCGCCAGCATGTCATTCAAATGCGTAATGCTGTGCATGCTCGTGTATAGACATACACATTGCCATAATCTCGTGGGTGTTGGATCGCATTGAGGGATTGTAAAGGAGGAAGTAAAAGGGAAATGGGGAGGGTGTTAGGCGATTAAAGGGGGTTAGACCATCATTCCCCTGCACGATCTTTAACCTTTCTACGGTTGCAGGTTGCCATGTAGATCCTGGTGGGCGCCAATTGGTATGCAAGTAGCGCAGCCATTCATCTCCCGATCTCCGGCAGTCGTCCTTACCTACCTACCTTACACAACCCCGTCCACCTACCCTCAAGATATAAATTAGCTTTTGTTTAGCATTCAATGCAGAACGCCTTACTTCCAGTTATCTGGCTCACACCCCCCTCTAGTCCCCACCCTCACTCTTTCACAGTCTCTTTCGCTAACTTCATTTTTTTTCGTTACCATCTTCTCACTCGTTCTCATTCGACCGCTGCAATCCGCACCAATTAATGTAGCCACCTTTCGGTGAAGACGGTGGAGAAGGGTGAGTGGTAGCATGTCTGTGCCAATTAAACATTTGCTGTGATGAAGGGAATCCGCGAGGAAATTCAAAGGGGAAAATGAAATTCATCTCCTACCCTTCAATCAGATATTTAATTAACGAAAAAAAATTGTTTATTCATTTAGTTCGACATTACTTCCTTTAATTACAAATTATTTATTTTCTATCATTGCTCCATGAATTTTTTTTCATTTTCCGGTTGTTCAATGATAGAAGTTGAGAAAAGATGAACTTCACGAGGGAAGGATTGAATATCGAAATAGAGCATTGGAAATGATTTAGTTGAGAACAGAATACCGGACGGTTGTGAAATAATTTTAGAATGAGTGTGTGTGAGTGAGAATTAATTAGAAAATAGCGTAAGACTGCGGGGAAGAAAGAGGAAGTGTGCGGATATCTGAAAAAGCAGCTAAGTGGAATAATTAATAAATGCGAATATGCATTAGTATGCCAGACCACAGAATAGAGAGTGGAGTTAGAGAGTGAGTTAACAAGAAACACCCAACTCAGCTGCCGTTGTCTACCCCTTTCCGTCTACTCAGGAGCCACCCACACTCACGACAAAGGAATTATAAAATAATAAAGAGAAAATTACGCAATACGAGGATCAGATGAGAATTAGAGGGACAATGAATACAAGGTTAAAAGTCTTATTGCCACCGGCGTGTGTCTGTGTATTCGAGTGTACGACATTCATACGTATAAGCAATTTCATTTCATATATATATATATATTTGAATGTACGTATAGTCGGAGGTTGAGACAGGGGTTAGAATATTATCCTTGAAGTTGAAGGGACACGGAGGTCGAGGACCAGACGTCTTAATGTCTGTTACTACGATGTCTCACTACAACCATCGCCACGTGACCACTCTCAATTCTTTGTTTCAACAAGACTATGGGATACAGTTCAATGTATGAGCCAAATGATATGGTTGGAGAAAGAGTCTCCAATTATTATTGGTAATAGTGAATGTTCATGGAGTGGTCCGAGTTTTTTTGATTTTTTGGCAAACGAAATTGAATCGAAATACGAATATCTCAACAATCATATCCGGACTCGTTTTCACACATTTCTGAATCCTTCTTGGTATTGATCGTGTGAATTATAAACATGATTATATCAGAAAAAAAAGGAGGAGATTATAAGGATTGTAGTCAGCGTTTTCACAGTTCCAGTGTCGTGCGATACGATGAAGTCATCGCGTGTTAGACTGATGACAAATAAGACAGAACAAGAAGCCGTGACAATGAATATATACACGTATACATATACGTATAGTTTGTGTCACACGTCATCGCTGCAGTGTTACCCACACGCACCAATACATTTATACACTATCACAATGTATGAGTACGTGAATGCGGGGGCATACAGTTCATCACAGTTACTCATATTTGTCAGTGTCCACCCGACATTCAAGAATTTTCTTTCCATATGCAGTGATGTGTCGATCGTGCGAATGCGCAAAAACATTGGCTGACGCGACATGCTGTATCTACTTCCAGTTGCCTGAATTCCAGTTACTCGTTCTTCACTATGATATTTTTTTCTCCCTTCATTCCCCGTGACCGGTTTACATCATGGCACATGCGATATCACGAATGGTCGACAAACAATCATGATACAGACTCGCAAAGATACACAAAGTAATGAGAAAATATCGAATTTAATGACAAGATGAGGTAAAAACAGGCATTGCGTCAGACGAACTGTGACAAATAGAGAAGACAGAGTTTATGATAATGGGTAATACAACAGCGGCTTGCATAATATTTTTCTTTCCATTCAGCGGTACAGAGAGGAAGGAATATTTTATTTTCCATTTCCACCCTCTTGACTTAGGAGTTGAGACGATGGTGGTAGTGGGTAACATCGCATTTACGACCGGACGAAGTGGGAAAATTTTTGCTTTGCCTAACAATGAACCGACTGCCCATATTTTATACAACACGTATAACTCTGTTCATTCACATGTATTTCATTTAACAATGGGGGGAGCCGATGGAGTTGCCGATTGAGAAGAATTGCATCTTCGCAACAGACATAATTGAATTTGTCCATCGGATAAAATGTGTAGAGCAGATAAGTACCATCGGTATGCAAAGCTTCTGGTATATATTTAGCTCAGAGCTTTATTGGCCTCTAAAATCCTGAAATGGGTCGTTATGTGGTGATTTAATAGACAACAGATATATCCAACTTAAAATCCATGTACCTCAGTGTGTCCAAATTGGTGGGCATTGCTATTAAATCTGTCACTTAAATCACATCCTAATGTACGCACTGATGAAATACACAACACTCTGATGCACATCATAGATAATTCAACAAACATCACACCGATTTCATTAAAATAAAACACATGTCAAATATTATATGCATCTTTAAATGACTCATGGTATGATATAAAAAGTTCGGGATTTTGATAAAAACTTACGTTAGGTCGAGGGGGGCCGCGTGAATTCAGCTGCCAAGATGTCGTAGTTGGTTGGAAATGATCCTTCCCCCAGGATCCAGTATCAAATGGATTGTCACCGATATATCCCTGAGAAACAAATTGAAGATTCATCTGATGAATTTGGCAGCGCATAATTGTTCATGCACATCGTAAATACACAATTGCATTGCTGCAAGGAGATTGACGTAAGAGCAAAAAAAGGAACGTCGTTGTATGTTTTCATAAACTCACGAGTTTTCTAGCGATTCTTTGGCTTGCACATCTGAGCGAATTTTTCTATAATATATTCGTGAGGGCGAGCGTTGGGGGCTCCTTACCTCCATGCTCTCTCCCACTTGCTCTCGACTTTACACCCCATAAGCCTTATTTTTCTTTTAACTTTACTTTCAACCTAGAATATCTACGGCGCTCGGTAAATCATTTGGTATAATGAGAATACTTCGTCTTCTCCACAGTACTCTCTCGCTCGCAGACTCACTGCAGCCTCCCATAGTATTTTATTCTCCGTTTTTTCATTCCTTTATCATTGATATCATTCACTTCTTTTTCATGAAAAAAGGCAAAGAAAAGAGAAATAAAAATAAAGCAAATGTCGGTGGATTATTGCATAATTCACTCAAGTTTACTCTACTCTTATAACTTCAATTATTCACCTTCTACTTTCTTAATCGTACGCCTATTCTTTTTTCCATTTGTCTATAAGCGAAGTGATGTCCAACAATAGACGTCATTTATTCATTTATGACCGAGGTAACATATGAGCCAATCGATTGACAGTATATGTCGAATCAATATTCATATACATTTTTTCCGCTCGTTCCGTCATATTGGTGGGAATGAACAGCGGCAAAGATAAACATGAAAGTGGATAGTAACGTACACATCGTGAAATTGACGCACAACGCGCTCGTTTACTTATACATGCTATGTACATAAATATATATGTCTATATATATACATATAAAAAGATATTTTTGTATACATTCATGTGTGTTGTTGTGTGCATATTATAGGTGTATTGAACCGCGGATAAGGCTCTCATTTACATGTGCTAGCGTCAGCGTGCAGCTGGACACACAACACTCACTTTACTTGGTCACGTTGCGAACGAAATAGTGAGTACACCATATACTAATATGAATGCGGGGACTACAGACGGTGAAGGCGAAGAGAGAGCGAAAGGAGGAAGGAAAAAAGGAACATGAAGCAAGAGGCGTACACAAGAAACTCATGCGAAGCAAACAAAACACGCCAACAACCACACTACGAACTTGTAAACAACCGGTCATACCCCGATAAAACCGATGCCCGCAAGGAAGCCAAGTATACACACGTTCATACAAACTTTTATTATATTGTGTCTGCTACCACGGTGCCTACAACGCAATAAACAAAGTGTCTACACGTGTACGCAGATCCTTTTACTTTACCATCAATCACACAAATATCAACGCTATCGCAATATCATTTCCCATTCAACAATTATTCAAGAATATTGAACGCTTCAATCACGTTCCAGTACCTATTGTAGCACTGCTGAATATTTTGCAAAAGAATTTCGAATGAGGAAGATTTCATGCGGGATGGACACTTGTTCGCATGTTGAGGCAATCGCTGGGTACTTTGCATCAGATGATGCTTCGAAAAACTCAACCTCAACAAGAAAAAAAGATGATTCTAGTGAATAGACAATGCTCATATGAGAATTTCGTAGGAAAAATATGTTGTCCATACATTGTGACTCATTAGTATACTTAATGCTAAAGCTTATCAATTTTCACGTTGGTAAACAATGACTGAGATCACTTCAGCCAATCTACAACGATGTACACCATAATGCGATCCCCTCCCGGCTTTTGTTTCCCTCTATTCAAGCAAACTTCTCCTCTATAAGTATATAGATGTATAAATAAATGTATGTA
>JABMBR010005569.1:0-14732 GCA_018881525.1 Meteorus sp. PSUC_FEM 10030008
TTCTGCCATTTTACCAGCTGTAATACGGCATGGATAATTCGTCATAGCTAATAATATGATAAGACCTCTTGCATTTTTTTCCGGTAATTTATACCAGTCTATCATGTATGCGGTCAATCCAACATTCTTCACCTGCGAACATTACTGAGGAATACTTTACGATAAAAATTTTCATGTGACTTACCTGTTCACCTAAAATTTCACCAATGTAACACAGAATGAAAATGTTGAATGTGAAAGAAACAACAATGACACAATATCCAATGACAGCTATTGTCTCAGCTTTCTCGAACTCCTGAATTTGAATTGAAACATTGCATTTGGATACGGCCGAACAGTATTCGATGTGTGGTTTTCATAAACTTCTCAAAAATTTGAATGGAAGATGAATTCTATTTGCGTACCGTGACCATATAGTATAACATCAAACATATGTTGATCATTGCTGCGATAAATTCAATGAGACAAACTTCGTTCAACATGCTCTCAACACGTTCAATGAATCTGAAATGCCCCATAAAATCTTATTCTTCAATCTTGTTGCACGTTGAATCGGAGACAGCAAAACCAATTGGTATGAAAATTCTCACTTCAACACTCTCAGATGAAGTTCAACTATTTCAGCCATCCGATTCTCTAAAATGTCCCCAACACTTGTTCCATCAACAACAAAACTGTTGAGTCTGCTCATGACAATTTTCAATTGCCCACAAGCATGAAACACAAATACTGCTGCAAGAGTACTTGCAGCAATGGTAACACTGCCTATAACGACTGATGACATTGTTTGCATCGTATACACAATTTCGTAAGTCGGACTTTCATCAGCAGTGAAGAGAGGTTTATAAACAGGAGTACCTAATGGTCGGATCGTGATATTGTTAGGTCCAACTCGTTTTCCTGCACATAGAGGCATCACGAGACGGAAGAATATTGTGCTACTGTATGTGAATACGATGCAAACAACAGCTATCATACGACTGATCTTTGCACTGTTCATCATTATCTTGTGATCCCCAGAGCAGTTGCCATGTTGAAATTCTTCACGGACTTGATACAAACATTGATGGATATCTCTTCTTCGTGCCACCAAAAAACTGTACTTAGCTAATGCTGTCAAATAATAAATCAATGGTCCAAGTGATTTTACCTTCTTGCGTTGATCCTTTTCATCCAGAAATATATGAAGAGCACAAGGAATAAGCAGAAATAGCATAAGAAAATAGCAAGTTACTACTCGCGTTGCCGTGAGGATTTTCTCAGATATACTAGCGTATGGATCAATCGACCAAATACCGATAAACCTGAGGATTTCACGATTCACTGATGTACAATATTTTATGTCATATTTCAATTGATTTTCTGGTTCATGTATAGATCCCAAATTTTTCAATTCATTCTCCATTTTAATTGATCGCGTGATGTCTCTAAGAAAACTGTCGACACCTCTCACTATTATGAAAATAAGAGCGTGGGTATAAGGCGCTTGCGCGCGTTGCAAAGTTTGTTGCCAATTTTTTGTGATCAGCGGGGAGAAGACGGAGGAAATTAATCGTGGTAAAAATACATATGTTATAATATACAAAAACGTTTGAGATCGATCGTTGTTGCATGCATCTATTTGTGTTTTTTTTTAAGTGCTTTAGAAGAAAACTTTCAAACATGTTATGTAGACAATGGTATGAGTGATTCACAAGTTCATTGCATTCGTAACTGCAGAGTGCTAACAGAAGCTTCATTTTCAATATATTCTCGACTAATCATAGTCAACTTTCAAACACTTGCGAACGTATTATTTCTCCAATGGAGGTACAGATAAAAAACTTCGCAAATCGTGTAGAAATCATTACAAAATGACACAATAAACTTTGTGGTGTGCGTCTCTGACTACACAGTGCCTTCATTGCTCATTGTAAGTCGTTTTGTGAGGTTTATGATCGACATATTCGCAGCAATTTTCACGTTGCTGGGACAACTCCAAGTTCCAAATAGTCCACAGATTTTTTCAAAGGTAATTCGGCCATATTGTCTGTTGATTCCATATTTTTTCCAATAGTGTGAATGTGTACGCTTTGGCACTAAAAAATTCTGGATGAGTTCAAGATAGTGGAATGCGACTAATATTCATGCTTAATTCATGAAGTAATTTTCCGAAGAAGGTTGAAGTAACCCCATTGAAGTTTTCATGAGTTGAGTTCAAAAAAACACAAATTTGTCATTTATATGACACTCATCTCGCGTTCACATCTATGTAAAATACTTACGCCAGAGAAACTTCTGAACGATAGTTCTGCTATTTTACCAGCTGTTGTGCGGCATGAATAATTCCTCATAGCTAATAATATAATGAGACCCCTCGCATTTTTGTCCGGTAATTTATACCAGTCTATCATGTATGCGGTCAATCCAACATTGTTTACCTGCAAACATTACTGAGAAATACTTTATAAAAAAAATGTTCATCTGACTTGCCTGTTTACTCAAAATTTCACCAATGAGACACAGTATGAAAATGTTGAAAGTGAAAGAAACAGCAATAACACAATATCCAATGACAGCCATTGTCTCAGCCTGTTCGAACTCCTGAATTTGAATTAAAATGCATTTGAACACGTTAGAATAATATCCGATGTTGGGTTTCATAATCTTTTTGGAAATTTGAATGAGAGTTGAATCCTATTTGCGTACCGTGACGATATAGTATAACATCAAACATATGTTGATCGTCGCCGTGAAAAATTCGAGTAGACAAACTTCATTCAACACGGTCTCAACGCGTTCAATGAATCTAAAATTCCTTATAAAATCTCATTCTTCAATCTTGTTACAAGCTAATTCGGAGACAGCACAAGCAATGAGTGAAAGTAAAAGTTCTTACTTCAACACTCCTAGATGTAGCTCAACTATTTCAACCATCCGGTTCTCTAAAATGTTCCCATTTCTTCTATCAGCGACAAAACTGTTGAGTCCGTTCATGACAATTTTCAATTGCCCACAAGCATGAAACACGAATACTGTTGCAAGGGTAACTGCAGAAATTCTAACGCTTGCTATAACAATTGTCGACATTAGTTGTATTGTGTACACAATTTCGTGAGCCGGACTTTCATCAGCGGTGAAGAGAGGTTTATAAACAGGAGTGACTAATGGTCGGATCGTGGTATTGTTAGGTCCAACTCGTTTTCCTGCACATAAAGGCATCACCAGGCGAAAGAACATCGTGCTACTGTACGTGAATACGATGCAAACGGAAGCTATTAGACGACTGATTTTCGCACTGTTTAACATTATTTCTTGATCCGCAAGACAGTTGCCATGTTGGAATTTTTCACGGACTTGATACAAACATTGATGGATATCTCCTCTTCGGGCCACCAGAAAACTGTACAGTTAATGCTGTCAAATAATAAATCAATGGTCCAAGCGAGTTTATCTTCTTGCGCTGATCCTTTTCATCCAGAGATATATGGAGTGCAAAAGGAATGATCAGAAATAGCAAAAGAAAATAGCAAGTTAATACTCGCGTTGCCGTAAGGATTTTCTCAGATACACCAACATTTTGATCGATCGACCAAATACCGATGAACCTGAGGACCTCACGACTCACTGCTGTACAATACTTTATGTCATGTTTCGATTGATTTGCTGGTTCATACATAGGTTCTAAATTTTCAGATTTATCTTTCATTTTGATCAATCATATGGCCAAGAAAACTGTCGGCACCTCTCACCACCACGAGAATGAAAACGCGTTGGTATGGGACGCTTGCGCGTGTTGCGAAGTTTGTTGCCAATTTTTTGTGATCTGCGCGGAGAAGACAGAGGAAATTAATCGCAATAAGAATACATCTGTTATAATATACAAAAAAATTTGAGATCGATCGTTGTTGCATGCTTCTATCAGCGTTGGTTTAATGTGCATTAGAAGAAAACTCTTAAACATGTTCTACACATGATAGTTCGAGTGATTCACATGTCTATTGCATTCATAACTGCAGAATGCGAACGAAAGTTTTGTGTTCATTCTATGCCTCAGTTAATATAGTTAATTTTTGAACTCTTGCGAGCGTATTATTCTTCCAATGAAAGATAACACACGGCACTCCGATTCATACAGTGTTATTTTAAAAAAGATGAATCGCGCGATAATGTAATGAAAACTGATAAGAGCTTTTTATATTACAAGAATGATTAATTAGTCTTGTGCAACGTTTGCGCGTGCTATCTACACTGTTAGGAATATTTCGGGCGCAAGTAAGGGGTGAACAATAAGAAGAAACCGTGGGAATAATACATTTGTAACATCATAATACATGCGAGAGATAGGTTTCATTTTGATCAATAAACAGCACATATTATTTCATTGTGCTTGAAACACTTGATACTAAATTTTGGCATTAATCTCATTCACAGTTGTGCACATGTCTATTTCTTGATAGAAACTTTGCCCGATTTCAGAATGTTGCCACAAACGCTGAATACGTTTGTTGTGTTCCTTCCCGTCTAAATATTGTGACAACTTCTTATATTCTTCTGTGTGACATTCGGTATGTGAAATAACAACACAACTATGATGGTACTGGAATTCGGAGCGATATCCAGAGTGCCATGGGTTGTGCAGTTTGATAGACTGTGCTCGTTAACATGTGCATTGATATCAGAACTCCTTGCTGGATCTGTTTCATGTTCATATAAAAGTAAGAACTGAATCTCTGCATGAATCTTCACACGACTTTTCGTAGTAAATTGAAGTATCCTAGTGAAGTTTTCAAAACCTGTTGAAATGAAAGAACAATATGACTGCCATGCACTGATATGAAGATTGATCACTTGAACACAGCTATGAGGCCACTTTACATCCGAAAAACTCCTGTATGAGAGTCCCGCCATTTTTCCAGCTGTTATGTTGTATGGACAATTCGTCATGACTAACAGCATAACCAGGTCTCTAGCACTCCTTCCAGGTAATTTATACCACTCAATCATGTTCGCAGTGGAACAGAGTTTACTTTCCTGTAACAATTATGTAGAAATATCTTTTTCGGGACAAAGCACATGTGGGTTACCTGTTGGGTTAGCATTTCACCAATATAGCAGAAAATGAATATATTGAAAGTGAATGATATAAGAAGAACGCAGTAAGTAATGATACCAATTGTTTCAGCTCTCTGCAATTCCTGAAATTTATAGACTTCAAGAGTGAGATTGGACTCTACCCTTAAAATTGTTTGATGCCGCTTGTTATTGGAAAATTGGCTCAATGATAATTGTCTTTTGCTTACGGTTAGTAAATAATATCCAATCAAACATATTTCGATCATGCATCCAAGAAATTCCACGAGACACACTTCATTTATCATTACTTCAACATTGCTGATGAAACTAGGAAAAACATTTCTCATAAACTCACTTCCCAAACTATCGTTCTCTTCCTCCATTCGTAGGACACCAAGTTGAATGGTCACACGTAAGTTATTACAAATGCACCCACCTTAATGTTCTAAAATGATGTTCAACAGCTTTTGCCATTCGATTCTCAAATAGATCATCCAAGTGTTTGCTATCTTCAGCGAAACTGTCTATTTGCTTCATGACAATTTGTAATTGTCCGCAAGCATGAAGTACGCATACAGCTGCGAGACTGCATCCACCAATTGTTATGGCGTACAATAGCAGAGCTGATATTGTCTGTGTAGTAAATACAATTTCGTATGATGGACTTTCAATAGCAGCGATGAAGGGTCTATAGACAGGGCTGCCTAATGGACGCACTGTTATGTTATTTGCTGTAATACGTTTTCCCATAGACAATGGGATAATGAGACGGAAAAATATTGCGCTGCTATATGAAAATATTGTGCAGATACTCGCAATTAAACTACTAATTTTCGAATTTGCCATCATAATTTCACGATCTTCCATTGAAACTGCTTGTTGCCAGTCTTTCAACATGTGATTTAAACATTTGCGAATATTCTTTCTCCTCGCCACTAAAAAGCTGAATTTCGTCATACCCATGGAATAAAAAATCAGAGGTCCAAACAATTTGACTCTTTTACGAGGATCTTTCTCATCGAGAAATATATGAAGAGCACAAGGTATGAGGAGAAAAAATATTAGGGAATAACAGATCACCACTCGTGTCTCAGTCGTAATTTTTTTGAGTAGACTGGCTCGATGATCAATTGGCCAAATACCAATTATTGTGAGAATCCAACGACTAATCGTTGTACAGCTTTTTAAATCATCCTCTGATCTACTTCTTGGGTCGATTAACTTTCCCGAAATCTTTGATTTTTCCTCCATCATTCTGTGCCGTATGATGTCTTGAGGAAAACTGAATTTGACGACTCTTCTCACCATCACACGAAAGAATATGCCATATTATGAAGCGCTTGCGCGAAATGAATACTTTTTAAGTAATTTTTTCGAATAATGACGAGGGTAAGACGAATGACATCAATCGCCGCGAAAACACATTTGTAATAATTTATGAAAGCATTTTACTTCGATCGTGGTCGTATGTGGATACGCCACCAGTTTGGGTGCTTTTTTAATAGCTCTAAAAGTAAACTTTCATACATTTTAAATAGATAATGTCGTAAGTGATTTCCATGCTTATTTCAGACTAAGATTGTGTGTTTAAACCAAAGTTTCATCTTTGATTGTTCCACAGTAATTCAAACGATTTTAGAACATTTAGGGGAACTATCAGCTCCCACTGAAACTTTAGCATACGAAATTTTCTAAATTGTTTCAAATTGGTCAAAAAATAATATTTCACGCTACGGAGTTTATTTAATTCTTGATATATCCCTTGTCATCATCATGTGTCGAAACATTCTTGGTCGTCATGTTCAGAACATATCCCGTCCAGATAATTTCGGAAACAAATAATTCCTGAGTCTCTCCGTAAGTAATTGAACTTTATTAATTGTTCATTTTGTTCGAAGTGATCACTGTGACAGCTTGTGAGCTATTCGAGATATCGTATCTTAAGAACCATAGATCATCGCCTGACATTATGAGAAAATTTCACGGCTGCAAATGACTTGGCGAAAACCAAAACAGCCACGTACAGATGGTACACTATGGATGTGCTAATTCAACTAATTGTGGTACAAATGAAAAAAACATGTCTCGATATTTTACTCAGAACGTGTAGGTATATTAACTATTGTCATTCGTGGGTTCCTATTGATTTCACGATATTGAAAAAAGTGTAACACTTTGTGAACATTCATTCATTCCAATGAAATCGTAGTGAACTTGTCATTTGCATTATTATCATCGATCACTTTTATCATCATATGTAATCCCAGGTCGGGTCCAATCATATTTTACTCGGTAATAATTATCAACTTCATATAAGAATCGCTAAAAAAATCTTAGAGTGTATTCTATTTCTCTGCATTATCCATTTGATGCAGGAGATTGAAGTAGCCCATTGAAGTTTTCAAGACCTAGAATCAACCCAATATCGATAAACAGGGATTTTGATATCACTAACTATGAATAAACATGGCAATGAAGCATACTTACACCAGAGAAACTTGCATAAGATAATTCTGCCATTTTACCAGCAGTTATAGTAGCAGGTTGCTTTGTCATAGACAATAAAAGAATCAGGCCCCTTGCATCTTTCGGTGGTAGTTTATACCAATCTATTTGGTATGCCACGTAACCAACTTTAAGACCCTGTAAATATTTTTTTGCATGATTACAAGCATACGAAAAAAAATTTATTGAAATTACCTCCTGGGTTAGCATTTCACCAATATAACAAAATGTGAATATGTTAAAAGTGAAAGATACAACAAGAATCATATACGTTGAAATTTGACTTATGGTTTCAGCGAGTTCAAATGCCTGAAATAAATTTAATTCGTGAGTCAAGTACCATTTCATGATCACTGATTATGATATGACACATTCGAATTAATTTTTTTTTTTTGTATTATGTGAATGTGTGCTTGATATGAATTTCGTACCGTCACCATACACCAAACCATCAAACATATATTAACCATGGAGCCAGTGAATTCAGCGAGGCATAATTCATTCGTTATAGCTTCGATGCGATCGATGAAACTGAAATTTTCGGTAATCCAAGTTTATTTGTCACTTCACATACAATGAAAAACCGACTCTTATGTACGATCGAGATCGATGTTACCTCAAAGCTCTCAGATGTAGATGGAAAACTTCAGCGATTCGTTTCTCCACTGCCGGTCCTCTATTGTATGGATTGTCATCACCTTCACCAACAAGATGATGAAGTCTGTCCATAACAATTTGTAACTGCCCACAAGCATGAAGCACAAAAACCGTTGCAAAAGTACCCGCAGCAACAGTAGTGCTGCATATCATTATTGATGAAATTGTCTGCATAGCGTAAACAATTTCGTAATCGGGACTTTTAATTGCTGGGATCAGTGGTCTATAAACAGGATTACCCAATGGCCGTATGGTGACATTGTTTACGACTCGCGACCCCATCGACAAGGGAATGACAAAGCGGAAGAAAAACGTGCTACCGAATGTAAATGTTGTTGCAACAGCTGCGATGAAACGACTAAATTTTGCACACTTCATCATGATCCCTTGATCCACATCCGAACTGCAGTATGACCAATCTTCGACCATTTGTTCCAAACAAAGTCGAATGTTTTCTCTTCGTAAAAGTAAAAACGTGAACTTGGTCATTGCAATCCAATGATAAATCATTGGCCCAAACATTTTTATTTTTTTGCGCTGCACCGTTTCATCTATGAAAGTATGAAGAGCGCAAGGTATGTGAAGGAATAGTATGAAGAGATAGCACGACGCCCAACGAATTGGCGTAGTGACTTTCAGAATGAACGGGGTCTTTTCAGTAATTGGCCAAATTCCAAGAAAAGTTGCAATAAAATGGCTCACTTGGGCATTGTAAGCTAATTTTTTCCTGGCTACCGCTGTGGATATCCGTGCAGGTGCCACACCTGGTGCTTCTTTCTCCATTTTTATATATCGCGTGATGTCTTCGGGACAACTAAACTTATAATTGCCGGTAGGATGAGAATAAAAGAGGTAGTTCCAGGCGCTTGCGCTAGCCATCAACTTTTTATGAATATTCTTAAGGCAAGTAAGGCGGAAACTATTATGAAGAAAGTCGTGGGAAATTAGCATCTGTCTTAATGCCACATGCACTGAAGTTTCGTTATGATCAATAATCATCACAACCATGCTTGTCTACTGTTAACTCCCGAGTCCTGACAATTGGCACGCCTAATATTCTGTGCAGTGATGATGACCCTTTTATTTCTATAATCTGTGTGCATATCTGATCAGTGTCTTTGTTAACTACCTTGAATATGTGTTGCGTCAGAGTTCCACTCAGTTCTTCATGCGATCGTGTTGGGTAGTTATCAAAGTGGTATCATATGAAAAGCATGATCGGAAAACATGGACGAATATCATTTCATTAAAGGTCATGTAAGTAGTTTTGTTTGGATATATCAAATTTCATTCGAAGGAGGATGATGCAGAATCGAATATGCATTGAATACACTTGAGAGCCATTTTGTTCTCACAATTTCCCGTAATTATTGATCATTTTTCTGAAAATTTGGTATTCGTTATTCACTAACAGGCTACTGTTCATTGTTCAGTGAAAATGATTCATTTTTAATAGGAAAATGTGGAAAACCTATGATCTCAAATTTCTTTGACTCACTTAACTCTTCTACATTGGAATAATTGTCCTATATGTATCGATCAATGACAAAGCACTGAAATCGTAATCTACAGTATCATCATTCTGCATCAATTAGACTTATCATATTCCAATATTGCGCAGAACATTGAAGTATCCGAATGCAGATCGCAATATCTGGAATTGATTAATCGATGTAAAATCCAATAAGAATGATTATCACTACTTAGATCGCATGCGTACACTAGAAAAGCTTTGGTATGACAGCTCCGCTATTTTTCCAGCCGTAATAGTGGTCGAAAATTTGGTCATAGACAATAGCAAAATCAGACCCTTTGCATCATGATTCGGTAATTTATACCATTCAGTCGTATATGCTGTCAGTCCCACATCTCTACACTGTAAATACCATGAGGATATGTTTCACCAATACAAAGCTGATTTGCATTACCTTTTGTGACAACATTTCACCAATGCAACAAAATATAAAAATATTAAACGTGATGGACACTAGAAGTGCACAATAAGTTATGCTTCCAATAGTTGCAGCTTCCGAGAATTCCTGAAAATTATATTCCTTAGAAAATAGAATAAAAATCAGATAAAACATAAAAATTAGTTGCTTACCGTCATCAAATAATACCCAACCAAACATATGTTGGTCATACATCCAAGGAACTCTATGAAGCACACTCCACTCACAATTGCTTCAACACGAGCAATCAGACTGTAATTCAATTCAGATTCCTAATGAAATTATCTGTTCATTATATCAATTGTGTTCACTCATTGCTAAGTATCAAAATGATAAATAATTCTGAAAAGTTTCACCCTAAAACTCGGAGATGAAGTCTAACGATTTTGACGATCCGCTCGGAACTTGAAGTCTCCCCACTGTTTTGTCCATCAACCAAGTTCTGGAGTCTATTCATAATAATTCCTAATTGACCACATGCATGAAATGCAAATATAGCTGCAAGGCCACATGTTCCAATGGTGATTGTGTAAATGATGAACCCTGATGTAGCCTGTGCCGCCAATACTATCGCATAGGGTAGACCATCATTTGCCGAAAAAAAAGGTTTATATAGAGGAAACGCCAACACGCGCGTTGATGTGTTGTCAATAATCAGCTTCCCAAAGGAAAGCGGTGTGATAACACAATAAAAGAACCCACCACTATACATGAATATTGCACAAACAGTCAGAATGAAACGACTAAGTTCTACACTAGCGAGCATAATTTCACGGTCTGCAGATGAATTGGTTTGTTGCCAGTCTGTGAACATGTGATCCAGACATTTTGCAATATTTTTATTCTTTGAAAGTAGAACGGAATACTTCAGAATAGCTGATGTACAAAAAACCAAAGGCCCAAACATTTTAAATCTTGACCTGGGATCTTCTTCGACAATAAATGTATGGAGGTAGCAGGGTATCAGAAGGAAAAAAATGAATAAATAACAAATAATTATACGCGTTGTAAAGAGAATCTTTTCGATGAGATTAGCAGAAGGATCAATCGGCCAAATGCCAATAGGCATCAAAAGCCGTCGATTTATGGCAGTGCAGTACTTCATATCATTCTCAGCTATATCGAACAATTCGTGACTCATGGCAAAAACTGTCAATTCTTGACTTGATCATATAACAATCTAACTATCCATCTGGTCTGATAGTGATGTATTATGATACTGATTCCACTGTGGGTTGAAATGCTGCTTCAACCTTGAATCACGCATGCGCGGACTTTTTATAAGAGAGAATAAAAATAAGTTTCTGCTATTAAGCAAAATTGCACTCCATTTGAATGGGATGAAAAACAAGTAATAAAAAGCATGACTATCATTATCTTCCGCATATTAAATTCACAACGGGTTGTAGACACAGCGAATCTGCATGCATTTCATCAATTTTAATGTAATCATTTTCGATCGTACTGTTGCAGAAACGAATGAAGTTTTCAGAGAGTGATTACTTGATACACTGTGCAAAATTGTGGGTTCCTTACTATTCACTTCTTAAGAATCAGTGAAGAAAATGAAAATCTTATGCAAAAATATGGAAACGTTAAGATCGAAATTCAGTTTGCATAAACAATTACTGAGTGGGAATTGTTTTTATTCGCTTCATAAGTGTTTTATCTTTACCCACTTTTACTACTATCATGTCAAGTCATTATCAGTTTAGATTTGCTTGGGATTGTAACATTTATCAATATTCTCTTCTATGAGTTCATCGTGTTGCACATTCAGACTATCCTGTGATTATATGAATTCAATCCAAGTTGTTTACACTGGATACATCTAAAAATCACAATCACCTTCGTGTATAATGACAGATTATTCCTGAAATGTTCGTAACATATTGAGATACGTTACAGATGTTCGCATAATCTGTAAGTTGGAGCACATAATGATGAATTGAAACTGAAAAGATTGCTAAGAAAAAAATGATGATGATAATTACCGTGGCAAAATTTTTCAGTGATAGGTCGACCATTTTTCCAGCAGTTATCACGATTGGATTTTGTGCAGTGACGAGTGTTAATGTTAAACCCAGTGCTGTACCTTTTGGCAACTTGTACCAATCAATTGCGTAGACATTCTCTCCAACTTTTTTGCACTATATCACAAAAATATGCACAGAATTATTTTTTATAATGGATTAATAGATTTTGTGAAGGTAAAGAGAAGAAAACTGTCCCACTTCTTCGATCAAGAGTTCTCCGATGTAGCAAACGAGGAAAATATTGGATGTGAACGATATCAATAAAGCTGTGAATGCCATTGTCCCAACCGCACCACTTTCACTCCACTGCTGTAATTGAAATTCATTCACGAATTTGAAAATTAAACAACAAATACACGAGATTTGAATTCTCACCAGCAAGACATTGTATCCAAGAACACATATCGAAATAGTACAACCAACAACTTCTACAAGACAAATTTGGCATAGCAATTTGTCGATGTTATTGATGAACCTATCGAAAGTGATATATCAACATTTTTCAATTCATCGAGTATGATAAAATCATTTTTGCACCTTAATGTTCTGACGTGGTGTTGAATAATCTTGGAAAGTCTGCTGTTAGAATCACCATCATCCTTCGTCTCAGCCACAAGATCTTTCAGCCATGCAATAGTAATCTCTAACTGACCACAAGCATGCATGACAAATGCCACTGCAAGACTACAAGTTGCACACGTTATTGAAAGCATAACAAATGCACAACAACAGTGCAGACAGTATATAATTTCATACACTGGACTCTTTTGTGGATCGAAAAATTTATAATAACCAGGAAAAGCAAAGGTTCGAATGGTTTCATTATCCGCTGTCACAGTGACTCCCGATATTCGTGGAAAAATTCCAGCATAAAGAATACCACCACTGTACATACAGGTAGCACAAATCATTGCGACCATTCGACCATATTTCGCACTAACTATCATGATATTTCGTTCATTTGGTGAATTCAGGGTACCCCAATCAGCAAATATGAGTCCAAGACAATTTGCCAGGTCTTTCCGTCCAAGAATTAACAAAACGTATTTGAACGATGACATTACGTAGAAAATGAATGGTCCAGTGAGAACATTTATTCTCGCAGCAATTCCCTCGACTTGAAGGAACAGGAAAAATCCGGGTATCATTACAAATGCCAAGAGAAATAAACACGCGAAAATTCGTATCGCCATAAATATTTGGTCGATGATAGATGTTTTCGCGTATGGCCAAAGCCCGAGTGGTTTGAAAAGTAATTGATTGATTTGAAATGCGTATTCAGCATCTTTGTCACTCGCAGAATTTTTGAGGTCGATAGATGAATTCTCCATGTTCAAAATTTTTTTATCACCAAGATTCACTCTTAAATTTTCCAGTTGGTCTGGCAGCGATGTCTTACGATACTGACCACTACTCGAGACGAAATGGAAGAGTAACTACGGTTTACACATGCGCGAAGTTTCAAATGGACAAAAGAATAAAAGTTTGGACGTTTAAATGAAATTACGTGCGTAATTTGTAATAAATGTAGTGGTGAGAACATATGTTTTTTTTTTTTCATTCCATAATGTTAGGTACGGAGTGGCCGCCTGTGTGTGAAATTTTTAAAATAGTTACCGGATGAAACAACGATTCAACATAGAAAAAAATTATGCATATATATGACGATGTAATTGAGTAAAACAATCGAGAATTTTTATTATTGAGGGTGATTTGTAGTGAAGTACTGATAGTTGAATGTGCTTGACGAACGTTCCAGACTCTGTTATTTTGAGTGTTACTCTTGGTTACATCAGCAAAGACTTTATGAAACTTTGAAATTGTCGTCTTTCCAATAGTGTTATTTAATTCGAATTTTTCTTTCGTGTTATTCCAACGATGAACTTTGCATCTATTACAACGTGTATTCAACTTCCAATATTCTGTGCCACAAATCTTCGTTGTAGAAATCGGATTTCGCGAAACGAGTCCATGTTCCTTTGAATTGAGAGGGTACCGTTCCGTTTATTGTGAAACTTCAACTAATTTTCCGCAGATATCAGTCTATGATAAAAGTCGTTGCTTGATAAGTTATTGCTTGCATTCAACAGAAGGTGAAGATCAACATGACCACAAATTTTGATTATGTATCGTTATGGAATACGTTAAAATCCAATAACGAACTCTACGTGTACTGAAATATTATTCCTGAAATGTCCGTAACATATTGAGATATGCCACGGATGTTCGCATGATCTGTAAAATGGAACAATCGATGCAAAATTATGAAGAACGAGGATATCAATGTTAATAAAAATAATTTACCGAAGTAAAGTTTTTTAGTGAAAGACCAAATACTTTTCCAGCTGTGATCATGACCGGATTCTGAGCGATGATAATGATCATTCTCAATCCCAATGCAGTTTTATTCGACAACTGGAACCAGTCTATCAAGTAAACAGTCTCACCAACTTTTTGGCACTGTAGATAAAAAAAAAGAACAAATATAAACTCATGGTTTTCTTGAATACAGAAATATGGATTACTT
>JABMBR010005570.1:0-14715 GCA_018881525.1 Meteorus sp. PSUC_FEM 10030008
GTTTTCATACTTATTTTATATATACATATATAAATATATATTTTCTGTCGCAATGCCACACGTGTCTATAACGGTGAAAAAAAGAAAGAAAAAAATCTTGATATATATATATGTATATAGATTGTTGCTCAAGAGAATCAATCAACGACAAAGTCATGGTGTAAAGTTATAAATTCAACGAAAAAAATCGCAGAAAAACTTTTTACTAGACATGTATTTATACTTATGTATATACAAGAATTTGTGCATGTGAATGTATGTGTATGTTTATATAAGGTGAGATATTGCAGATCGAATTCTATGGAGTAGAAAATTTATCTATATTCGCAAAATGTGAATGCAGAGTTAGATAATATTTTTGTAATAGTATATGAATTTATTGATAATGATTGCCGTTGGGGAAATTTGTTGTTGTACTTAAGTGAATGTTCTTGTGGATAAATAGTTGTAATAACAATAGATTTTGTGAATATTTGACAGTTGCGATGGAGATATCAAATGTCTTGAATTATTTACACGATTATTGTTGTTATTGACAGTTATTTAGTGAATTTTATTATTTTCCAAGGACTATGGTGCGATTTTTTTTTTATTTATTCATCTATCGTCATTCTGCTCTTTTTAATAAATTAATCCCCAGATTGGGTTTCCCATCTAGTTTTTTAATTTCTACGACTTCATCGATGGAAGAATAACTTCAGATTTAATAACAAATGGCGTATTCAATTATTGTTAAAATTATTGGATTTTGTAATTTATTGATGTTGTAGTGTATGTTACAGTTACAATGATGACGTCTAGCTCATGAGGTTGACTCCTGGTGAGGTATTTTGATGATTTTTTTGCAAAAAGAACTACGAATCGATGTGTCTTTACACGACATCGAAATTTCTATTCAAATATTTCTCATATTTATAAAATTTTCAGTGATATTTCCAATGACTTTTGTAATTGACTCTGATGACAAGTACAATCTCTTGATTTCACAAATAATCTATAACAGCCGTTTCCAACATTGTATCAACGAATCGTTGATGGGATCCACCAAAGTTAATCGAGTGACATCATTCACAGTAGTGAATTTGAACTAACCAGGAACAAAATGTCAACGACTAACGTTTCAAACGCAGTTCATCAGGCGAACCACAAATTGATGCACAACGAAAGTGAATTCAGATCAGGAGTATACTCACAGAATATTAAATTGGAAAATATTTTTCCTACTGATAAGTATTTATAATGAAAATAATTCTGTTCCAATACACTGAAGGAACGGAGTAAAAGTTGACTTCAACAGAACACGTTTGTTCTTTTCTCATATCGATCTCGTCAGCACAAAGTTCTTTCGAACCAAACTGATCTCTTTTTCATTCGTAAACTTATTTCCATTCTAAAAATTATCCGAAAAGGGTACTGTTGCCTTTTTCTGTTAAAGTTTTTTCGCATATTTCGGCTTGTGAATGTGTAAGAATGAACGAAGAAAGAATGTCACGAGCGGCGATGTCAAATATACATGCGATAGAGTTTTGTGTAGTTGAGATTGGGAGGAGTAGCGGGACACTGCAAATATTCGCCCCGGACCACGGAGAATATCTACGCGAGAGTAATTCTATTTTCGAGACTCGCATTTCAGACGAATAGCCGCGCATACAATAGTGACGCGTTCGATGTTAGCGAGCTATATCAGTGGGTTATATAGCGAAAACGCGCGTATAGCATCTGAGAAAAATCTTGTTGCTCTTTCATTTCGTTTCCCTTTTACTCTTTACTCACAATGCATTGTGAACTGTGTTCGTTGTCGTGGAGGAAAGTCGAGAGTGAGTTGGCCAAGTTCGTGTGTGCGACGTAAAGGGGTGAAGGGATATAGACAGAGGGCTCCGATGAATCAGAGAGTTGGTATACTACCACTGTTATGCGCATTTCGGGCACGTACATCACGTGACACATACTGAGACACAGAGCTACTTAGCCGCGACCCGCGCGTTGTATTATTTTCTATTTTATTTTTTTTTCCTCCTTTTGGTTTTTTTTTTGTTTTATCTTCATTTTGCGCGCCGCATTTCTCACATTCGAATGTGTGTGTGTGTGAGTGTATAACAGCCATAAACGAAAATAGACGGGAATGTATATTGGTTATAACATGTTTGGAGAATTGTTAATCATGATAATGTTTTTTTTGACTTTTTCAATTTGTTCATGATGACGTTATGCACCGTGGACAATTAGTAAAAAGAAATTGTTCGAAGCTGAAGAACTATACAGATGTGGTTCCAAGCATGAAGGTCATGAGAGTTTGTAATGGTTTATTATTTATCATGAAAATTTTTCCATTGGTCCAGTCGGAAAATAAATGGGGAATGATCGAACTGGAAATGTTGATCTATGATCAGAGAGAACCCTGCACATGATCCAGAATAAGTTTTCATTCATATAGCAGAATGTTTATATGAAGTTTTGTTATCAACTTGAATATCCATTTTTGAAATTTGTAAAAAAAGTTTGGACGTATAAATTAGATGTGCAATGCTAGGATGAGGTTCACAAATTAGGTTTCAAACTCGAATCAAATCTCAAACGAATATTTATCATTAGCATCATTCGTTGGACCGAATTCGATCGAATCAACTCCAAATAATTTACTAGTTAGCCATACAAAGAAACAATTTACAATGGACATATGATAGTTTCTTCAAAATCATGCAAATCATATTCAACTGATAAACTTCAACTTCTCATGTTATTTATTAATTCCGATCAGAATTTATTGATGGTCCGAACACGCCTGAAAATTTATTTATGACTCAGAAGCAACAGAAATTCTCACATTCAAAGATGATATCGTCGAACTACCAACCCAATTAATGTAAATCAAAATAGTTCAAAATTCGTCAATCTTGCATCGTAATAAAATTGAACATCTCCCTGATTTTTCTTTCCACTTCCCCTTCAGACACCAATGTTCATCCCGTCTAAAATATTAGACTTCTTTGTCATAGCATAGCTGGTAGTTATAATTCATTCACATTCCATTTGCGTCTCACTAACAACAAAAATATCATATTAAAGCATTTGTAAACGCTCAAGTTCCTCAGGGGACTCATCTTCATATTCTCCCCTACGAATATAATATAAAGATTTACACACAAAAATTATTCACATTCACACATGTCATATTTTTTCATCTTATATTTTCTTCCCCAATTTTTATTCGTTACTATTTATCTCTTTCATCCTCTTTTTTTTCTCCTTATTTTCCTCCATGACGGGCGCCGGCGCGTGCTCGTTGAGTCGAATAGCCCGGCCCTATGAAAATTCGTGCTCATGCTCAAACGCACTTCTCACTCTCCCTCTCATTCTCTTCTTCATGATCGCTATTATCTTCTTAAAGTTGTTTTGTATATGGAGACAGTGTGCTGCTAAGAGCGTCGTCGACGTCGTCTTTGAGGCGTCTGCGGTCATAGTCGCGCGTCGGTAGAGTTCATCGATCATCGTGAGCGTGTGTTAAGACGTGCGCACCCGTTCTCACAACAGAACGTTATTATATTGAGAGAGCCGCATGGTATATATGTATATGTACACATATAACACACACGTGGATGTCTATGTATCCAACCAAACGCCGCGAAGACGACGAGCCGTGGCTAATTGCCCAGTGTCGGTTTAACAAAACAGAAAAAAAAGAAAAATAGAAAAACAAAGCTCATTCCTGATGTTTGCCACGACTACTTTGCAATTGCGTGTGAGTATTCAACTGCTTCCTATATTATACATGCAAGCATTTACATTTCGGCGATGTGTTTAGTTTGAGGAAGTTCCACTGGTGGTGTTCACTAATCGAATGTGTGGATGGAATTTTTATTTTTTTTTTGTAAAAGATAGAGGAATCTACTGTTGATAAAGGTGATGAATACTTGTGTGGCATTGTTGGGTGATATTTTCCTAATTTTCTCAGAAGATACGACAGGTTTTATTGCACTGTTGGCAAAACTTTTTGCTAATATTTATCCGGAATGAGGAATGAGGAAATTGTATGCAAGAAATAGTGAGGAAGATATCAATGAATCGTAATTCACTTGTAAGCTTTTGAGTTATTTTCGGATTGTATTTTCATTCTTGGAATCGATGAGGAATTCTAAGTCTGGTGAATTATGATGAGGATTCCGTCTCAGAACATAATGTTAATGTGTTTTGTAGTTTTATCCGTTTGTTTAGTAGAGTTGTTGCATGAAAATGGATTCACTTTATGATTGTTCTATGAGCCAAGATTTTTAAAACACTTCGAAACAAAAACACAATTAAAGTAGTTGAATTTGCTCAACATTTATCAATCGTCATGTAAATCTTCATCAATTTAACAATACTCACTCCTTTCCAACTGATTGAAATCCAAAAAATGAATATTTTCGATTGCATTAAAGCAAACTGCTATTCTTATCGAATTGTATCAAAGTCTTTAATGGAATATGAAATAAATTTATGGCAAACTGTCAACAGAATCTCAACTGATTTTGCATTTGTCCACATAACACACACTCGTACACAAATAAAAACCGACTTACGCACTCACGCACACATATACGTGGGCACAATTAAATCGATATGGTCATGCATGCAAGTATAAATAATTGACTTCGATAAGCACGCGCGTGCGTGGCTCTATAACCGGTCTCGTGAACAGATATATCCCTCGAGAATTGAACACATCTCCCAAACCAGCACAAACATATCCACACACAAATATTTCTTTATTTTTTCCTTATATATTCCTTATTGAGTTTGGCCTTGCAACGATTAAATTCATCATACAACTCCATGTATAAATATCAATCCACAATTTCTACCGAAGAAAAAGAAAAACAATACGAAAATAATAAAATCCAAAGGTAAAAAGAAAAGAATGGAGGGGAAAAAAAATATGTCATCGCAGAAAAATCCTAGAGAAATAAACATCGTGTGCAATTTGATATGCCAGCGGCATTTACAAAAAGAACTTTCAGTCACAGGTTCGTTCTCCGGATGACGACAATTTTTCTGAGTACATACACTCACACACATACATAAGCGAAGTAGAGAACATGAACGAAGTGGGAGGTTGGTCCTCTCCGTCTCGACGGCGTACATTATTATTGTCCTTCTGAATTCTCTGGCCGCACGAGTAATCCTCTACCGCACGCAACAAGGACACGAAGATATGAATCCAACCGCGTATATAAACCATCAAGCCAAAAACTGAGAATTCTCATATAGTGAGACATGTATGACTGGCGAGAGACGAGTCGAGACAAGTATTGGCTTGCCGCATGCAGGAGACGTAAAAAAAAAAGCAAAGAGAAGGAAAAAAAATTGTATATAATATAAACGCTCTCCCTTATATTTTCTGTCATCATGTCTAACGCTCTCTTTTACTTTCCTTTCAACAGTGACATTGGGACAAATTTTCCGCCACGAAAATTTCGAATGGGAAACAGTGGAGGTTTTTACTGTGTGTGTGTGTGTTTTGTCGTTCCTTGTCGCTTATATATACCCCTGGGGGTACAAACGTATTACATTTTAAAATGACAAAAAAAGAAGCGGCTAATAATGGACGGACTATGGGATAATATGAGGCATACGATGTGGATGGGCTGCCCCCAATAATATGTATATGTCGTGTTCAAATTCATCCTCTATATCTACGGCTTCTGCACTCACTCACTATAATTCTCGTTTTTTTCCTTCCTTTCTTCTTCTCTTTCTATCTAGGTGCAGTCTTCCGAAAAGCTCATGCGTAAACACACAACTCCCCTATATAGTTTCTGTGTCTTGTTCTATGGCTCTCGTGTCTGTCTCACTTTTCCACCCCTGCATCGTTTATTGAGTATTTCGATACGAGTCACATCCCTGTTATTCGGTGAATCGAGCTGCCATGACGAGAAGACCGCAGCGACATCCTGTCAATTCCGCATTACATCAAGGATTTTTCTTGTTTTTTTTTTTTTTTTTTCGTTTTGGATCATTTCTTTTCATTATTTTTTTCGAAATCCCGCGACAAATTTTCATGTCGAACGAGGCATCTGGGGAGTGGGGGTTGTGGTTTGTGGTTTGAGTGTTATGAGTATGTCGATGGGGGACATGTTTCTGTATTTGGTAGGTAATGAATTATTTGGAATCATTGCAGGGGTTTTCTCAAGCAGATCTTATGCTCGAACAGTTGATCAAATGTCAGATGTTTCTTTTTTCTCTTTATTGGTGAAGATTCACAAGTTTATATGTTCCAATATTTCTATAACTGATTTGCGAATGAATTTTTTCGTGTAGAAAAGTTTGTTCGGTTGAATCTACGAATACTGATGGGAGTTCGAATGATTTCCAATTTTATCATAGAACAATATTTTTACTGTCATGAATTTTCAAAAATATCTTATCACAAGTAGTGAAACGAGTCTGATTCAACTCAATTATGGAACTCATGAAAAATTGCTAAATTATTGCGATGGAATTCATGAATTGTGGATTTTGCTCATGTCAGAAAATATTTTCATGTCAAAATCACATCAAGGTCTGATTCAGACAATAAATTTGCGAGTGGATGCAGTCCAAGGATCTTCTTCATTGTCAAATCAAAAATTACGTTACTGATCAGGTTTATATTTCAAATCAAACACAAATCATCGATAATCGTATAAGTACAAATTCGTCCTTGAACATGTTCCTGAGTTGCAAGAAAGCACATTTGAATTAAAAGACGACAATTTCAACTGAACTTTTTTACTGGAACCGTCACATCTTCCCATGAAAATTTGCACCTCTACCTGAAAAAATCTCCCTAATTCTAAAAACATTCTAACCACAGCTATAAATTACAATCTCCAAGAATCTCCTCATTTTCAAGACGAATATCCTCACTTCCTCACCACATTCGAACCATGAACAAATCCTCTGCATTCTTTCCTCAACCCTCAACGAAAAAAAAAAAAAAAAACGAAAATCATGAAAAAAACCAACTCCACGTACAAAAGAACATAAAGAAGACAGACAAAAGAGAAAGACCGGGCAAAAGATAAAGATAAAAACAGAATAATAAAATATGTCAACAAATATTAATAATACGTCACGAAGATATTTCCGCAGTGTGGTTAACACGACAACAGACGTCGACATTGAGGTAATTTGAGAAGATATAACGAAACGAAGGGAATATAAAGTACCTACACACATCCAGTTTATATGATAAAAAAGAGAAGAAAGTAGATGAAGAATATGAACACGTATACATATGAATACACGGATTGGTTGGTTTTGGTTGCGCGCAAACTTGCAAGGGTAAAAGTAAAGAGGGCTTTGAGCTGTCCGGCTATTGGACGGACAAATGAACGGGCCCAAGTGGTTTAGGTGGAGTTGTGTAGTATATTATATTGGATTATAATGCAAGGCGTGGATGGTGCTGTACATACACACATTGATGAAGGGAAATAGGGTTGCAGGTATAGAGAAACGAGAGAGCGAGTATATAGAAACTATGGCCACACAGGGTATATAATAAACCTACAAGGTATATATTTGTATGTGCTTATGTATGTGTGAAACCCCTTTTGCACACACGATCGTCGATGCGTAGGGACAACGACACGGTCGGACGCGACAGTTGAGGATAGATTGTTATTGGTCGAGGAGGATTCGACCCCTTTTGTAGGCCCAGACCCGCCTCGACGCCACGACTCCTCTCTCTTTTGCTCTCTCTTGCATGATATGCTAACGAGCGCATCGTCGACTCACTACGAGAGTGTAACAACTAACGATACAGCAGTAGAGGTATAGCAAAGGGATGTGAAACCCCATGCTGGGTGGACGTGGCTTCGAGCCTGGTTTATATTGACTCCCTCGCGCTTACAACCGCTTGACGCTGTTTAACCCCATGTCGAGGCATTTCGGATTGGGGGAGTAGCAAGGGGTCAGTATTTTTAGATAGAGAAATTGTTTGTTGTTTTGTATTTGCAAAAATTGGAGTTGTTGGGTTTTCATGTTAGTGTTTTTCTACAAAATTGATAATTATGTAAATAATATTTTAATTGCTCTTCTGTTGATGGTTCTGAGTGAGAGGGAATCGCAAATTTTTGATGTGAAGTGCATTGTGGATGATCGTGACGCCATTTTTTTGTTTAGTTTCCTATCAAGGTTGTTTATCATGGGAAGACGCATGATTTGGAATTGAAATGGAATCGCAATATATTCAGAGTGGAATTTTTCAGTATTGAGTTGGTAATTTTTTTATTTCACTTTAATTTTAGAATTTGTAAACACGAAAAAGATTTCTTCCATGGTGCCAATGCGGCGCCATTTTGTGAAATTAAACCGTTCTCTGGTTCAAGTTATTCAATCTGTTGTTATATACCAACAAAAATAAAAAAACAGCACAAAATTTGAATTTATCTAAAACATCAGATTGAAATAAAACTTTCTCAAAACGCATTTTTTGCCCATCATTTATTCCTCACAAACAATCAATTGCACAACGTATTATTCTCCCTATTCATTTCTCCAATCTTTCTTTTTCTCTATTTTACTTAACGTTCAACTTTAATAAAATTGTATATTCACTGGACGTGAAAGATAAGGATGAAAGGTGTCCGGAAACGAGACGTAGATTACCAGCGACGCGAGTGACACACTCAAGCATTGCTTTAACGCAAAGGTCGTCGTCGTCGTTGTCGTTTTATACCAACATACACCACTTATCTCTCAACTTTGTTTTTAGAACCGACCGCAACATATCATGACAATACGCGTGCGCATATATCATCATTACTCTCTTTACACTCGTAAAAAAACACCGGGAAAAATGGCAACAAAAGAAACAAATGAAATAAACTCCACAAACAAAAATATAAACAAATATAGAACGAAAAATCATATTGTCATGGCGTCGCGATTAAAATACTCCGAACAAACCACCTGGTGCGCGCGCCTGTGCACATTTCTTATTCCAAACAGGAATATAACTACAAAAAAAAAAAAGAAAAAAGAACAGAAAAGAAAAGATAAATACACAATTCCTAACAGTAGCCTAATATATATGCGATTATATTCCGTTTTGCCATCACACGGTTCGACGCGACAAACGCGACGGCGGTGAAGGGCGAGTGATGATGTGTGTGTGTGTGTGGTATAGACGAGGTAAAGAGACAGGGGACAACTCACGCGACACGACGGGGGGAGGTCATGGGTTGCCGCGTGTATACATACACATATATACACACGTATGTATGAAGAAAAGAAAAAAAGAATAAAAAATAAAGAGAGAAGAAGAAAAAAAAATTTAGAGATGCTAATCTCCTATCGCGTCCACGGGGGGAAACTATGTGCTAATGCGATCCCGTTTAGCCAAGTCACCCGGAAAACGGGACACCCGCTCTGCTCTCTCTCGCTCATTTCATTCTTGTCTTTCTCTATTTTTTTTTTGTGTGAGTGTGACGTACACTAGATCAAATCATAACGCAGCAGAACGATCGGGATGACACGACAAAAAAGAGGAGGCGAAATTATTCTGTTATAGCATGAATATATAGATAGATATATGTATGTTAGTGTATTATACATATGTATGCAATCAAAATATACATAAATGTGTATATAGTAACAAAGTCCCCTATTTGTTGATGATCAGCCTCGAGGCGTGTTCTAGTCGTTCTGTTGAATATATATCTACGCTTCGTATGTACAATTGTATTATAAATGTGGGTATGTTCTCATGTAGGTGTTTGTGTGAGTGTGTGTTTAGATGTGTTTGTGAGTGTATTCTTGGGTTGTATGTTGCGGCGTGCACTGACTATTCCCATTGTCGGGTTTGGTTCAATTGTCATTATTTCATGATATTCCACTCCCAGCGATTGGTGTTCAGTCAAATAGAAATATACTTCGACATGTTGGTGATGATACGTTGCATATTGGTGATGAGGATAATTTTTTTTTTCGTTTTGTATTGTTGTTGATTGAGTGAAGCAGATTGCACTGGAGTGGTTTGACAAATTGGACCACCTGGAATTTTTTATGAGAGAAATTTTGTCGAATGAATTTGGATTTCGAGAGTTTTGAAGAATATTTGAGAGATGAGAGTGTTGTTGATGTTTTTTGGTGGATTATTGGAGAATATGAATTGTTGGAGGTGTTGATGAAATTGTCGAAACTTCATACGAGTTTGTTTAATTATTCTTGGAATGATATTTGATTGAAGAGGAAGAATCCAAATTCTCAGACACGAATAATTATAATGAGTGAGTTGGCGTTCTATTTCGCTTGCTGAAATCAGTATCTTGCAACATTCTAACGTTACTTCGAGGTTGGTGTCATAATATTATGGATACTGGTAATCCTGTAGCAACCCTAGTCACATAGGTGTCCAATTCATCCGACGTAATCCTTTTCAAAGCATTTTTGAATGATCTGGGTGAAGCGTTCTACTCTGCTTGAAACTTTCTGAACTGTTGTGCTAGAAAATTTGGTTTCGAATTATGACAAGAAACAATTATGAAACTTGTTCTCATGTTTAAAAGTCCCCATGGAATAAAGCCTCGAAGTAATTGTAAATGTTGAATTGCTTATAGTTGGAAGATCTGATCGGGGATTGTTTGAAATTCTTTTAAACAGCAAGTTTTTTTAATCGCCAAAAAAGGATCGATGAATGCTCATTTGAATCAATCGATTCTTTTTTCAATAACATGATTCCCATGAGTTGTCATGTAATGTCAAATCAACCGATGAAAAATCCAATCCCATTTGAAAATTTTACTGAGAATTGAAGTTCGTTTTTCATTGAAGCAAAACTTATAAAATATTTCCTCGAGACTTTCTGTATTCCTGCAAATTAAGTCTGAATGCACATAGAGAAGAGGAATAATCCGAATGAACGAACAAATACGTAAACGACATTTATTATGCGAGTGCGGGTTTTGGCAATGAGCCTGGGGTGGTCCGTTTAGCTTCCAGTACGAGCTGGTTATTAAGTAAATACGCCCTCGAGCCTTTCTGTCTGTCGTACATCTCGTTTTACCGTCACACGATGGCGTCGCGGTGACGCGCGTTTCTGATAACCCTTTCGCGCCAAATAATATAAGCCCTCTAAACGACTGGGCTTTTGATGTATCGTCGCTTGGACGCACATTTTACGCACGTCGACGATTCGCACCCACTTCGGCCAATTTAAATGCGCCCATGCCCACAGCGGTTTCATCTCATCCTCTGTCGCTTGCGCACATCATTCGCTTTCTCATCACACCCTCGTTGTGTCACATTCCTATTTTCATATACATATGACACGTCCGCATGTCCCGAGGGTTAATCCGCTTGACGAGCCACACACGTCATAATCATCGTCGTTTCATCATTGCCTCTGTTCTTTAATATCAACTCATTCACTCTTCACTCATAGTGTCAACTATTCGTTCAATATATTCCTGTGTAATCCATTTAACTTAATTCTTCTTATTCCATTTTGTCCTGTTTCTATTTTTCTTCTGCTTCGCTCTGATGTTCGTTATATGTCGAGTGACAAATGACATTTGCACTCGTAATAATATCGCTTTTTGCTTTTTCATTTTTCGCGATTATGTAAATGTGCTCATGTGAGATGGAAGAGACACGAAAACCAGCTGGTAGATGTGGCGGGTTGTGTAGAGTTGCGTCTGTGTTTGTTTCTATGCTCTGGAACACGTTGAGAATATCTTCATTTGGCTGAGTGCCAATTGAATCGGGCGTGCACACGCGTGCCCTTCACCCATGTCGTCAAGAGTCCACGACGATGTATGCTAAATTGCTTTTTCACTCTTGAATTGTGTATTTGAATAAATAAGAAGAATATGTGAGATTAAGTACGATGAATTTGTGGGAGAGGACTGGTGGGAAGGGAATCCAGAAAGATAAACTTGCTGCGAAGAAATTATTGGCAATAGTAACGAAAACGGTGATCTTTGGTAATTTTTCTATTTTTCTGGAGGGTTCTATGTTGATCAATGTGGTATTTTATTCATGATTATTTCCAAGAGGAAATTTTTCCTTCCTCTTTTTTTCTCATTTTTATTTTGACTCCAAAACATCTACGCATTGGGTCGATGGATTTTTTTCTCAGCTGATGATATACCAGAATATGGTCGAAATTTAAAATAAATATTATCGGATGGAGAACAGAAATTTTTGTTTGGGAATATTCGGTGTATGCACGGATTGAATCAAAATGTTGTGGATTTTGGAAATAAATGTTTCAACATTTGTTTGTCATGTGTTTTATCAGTCACAGTTGGTAGAAGGGAACTTTTTGCATCAGGTTCTTCTCAATTCTATCAACAATTATTATAGTTTCGAAAATTCATTCCTTCACCATTGATATATGATGAAGATCGAATTTTAAAAATTTGTCCAGTTAGTCAGGACTGGTCCGAAGAAAATTGTGAGATAAATTGATTTATTTCAATTATTTTTATTAACATAATCAGTCACCTTGTCATAAAAGTTGATAATGAAACACCAAATCACTGAGTTCCATGATGGATTAAAACTCTGATGGAAATCCTCTTCGCTGAATATTTGAAAATTTTACAATTCATATTTTCGCTTTTTATCTCAAGTACTCCGAGCCGACAAAGGTTTTCCATAAGAATGAGCCCACATTGTTCTGCACCGCGGTATTTCCTGTCAATTTCCTCAGGGTGCCAACTCTCCTCTATTTCTATATCGATAACTAAAAATACTTCTGTGGCAACACATCATCGATTTAAACCCTGGACAAATGGTCTGATAAAGAGGAGAGACATTTCATTATGACAATAAAATTTCGACAATAAATTAATTTGTATAGCAGAAGGAACCAAGCGTATTCCAACGACAGTTAGAAGACAATTTTCTATTGACAAAAGAGAAAAAAGATCGATAGAGAACCGGTTTCTCCTTTCAATATTCAATTCCACAGTGATCCAATCAATTCCATAACTGATATGTATGAACACACGAAATTCTGTTTGAAGAAGAAAAAAAAAGTGAAAGATGACAAAAATCGAGGGCGTCGTTATAGTCCCGAGGCGTCGGATCGGTAACTTCCGACGAGACACACTTGACTTTTGTCGGGTTATTGACCGTGAAACGAGACACCTGCTTTGACTCCGCCTCTGGAGAAAAGACGAAGTAAAGCCAGTCAGAAAGTGACTAGACAGATTTTCAGTAGGGCGCACCTCAAGTTTACCATAGCATCCAACTGAAAGAGAAATAGGTGAGAATAAAGTAGACACAAACATTGTGAACATGTGTGGGTATTATACTGCTACTTATCTCACGAAAGTAAAAGTCCAAGTGATATACTACACTGTCGAAGTTAAAATTGTAGTGAAGTGTTGATCATTTGGAGAGAAAGAAGAGAGTTCAAGGTGAACTCAACTCGAAATATACCAGGAAAAATATTTGAATATCAAAATACGTTGTTGTAATGTTATTGATATTGCTATCAGTGAATTATATTCTCTCAATATTTTGTACTTTCATTGTGAGAATTTGTATGGAATTGATTTCAATCTTTACAAGACTTGAATTTGTTTTTATTTTCCCGAACAGATCACAACATGTTTAAACCCGCATATTTCTCTCGGTACCAAACGGGTGTTGCGCACTGTTGAATTTTCGTTTGATTACTAATCTAAATGTCGCTATAAAAATCGGTTGTGAATGTAGCATTCACCATTGTAGATATCTTCATGTAATACAGTGAAAAGATGAGACTATATTTTTTTATTTCACGTAATCGAAATCGAATTTGTATGAAGTGGTCACACTATCGGCACAACTCGATTTTAACAGACTCCGATGGTCCTTAACATCAATGGAGTTGTCCCACCGTTATCCTCTTCATTCTCTGTCCCTCCAAAATTAAAAATTCAATTTTTATTCTCAAGATTTCATAATGACTTTTCCATACTTTCCCACCAGAATCATTTCCAGATCACAAACAAATTCATTTACTTCCACCAAAAAATAACCAAATTCCAAATTATTTTTTTACACAATCTTCTACCTCTTCATTTAGTAAACACAATCGTAATTTGTACCAACTCACGCATACTCACCGCAGTTTAATAAAATTCCACCGACTCAAATACCAGAAACATGGCTAATAGTGAAAGAGGTAATTTATCACCATTACTCACCACTTGATATCGCATCGCTGCATTATCTCTACGAAATAATTCCCAAAGTATCTTCACACATATTCACATATACACAGAAATATTCAATGATCGGAACGCGGGATAGATCAACATCGTCTATTCTTTTTGCTTTTATTTATATTTCACTTTGTGTTGCGTGGTTCTACATAAAACTCTCAAGATGCGAACAAAAAAACGAGTGAAAGGCGCGACGAAGTGGTATAGTACCGATCCATGAACACCGAAGATAAATGCATAAATATATATATATATATATGTTTAACGTGAAGAAGATGAAGGAGAATATGCGAGAAAATGCGAAGTTGTAAGAGTGGGGAAGAGATAAAAGTTTGCATCGCGACGAGTCTCGCGCGTCTTCCGATCCTCTCACGATATTCATCACCGATCAAACAAGAGCGCGCGGAATCGTTTCGCGGAGAGCGACAACCACAACCATTTTTTTTTTTTTTTTTTTCACCAAAGCATCTTGGAGTCAGGTTTGAGTGAACCGCTAATTGGGCGAGAGGGAAGTATATATAAATAAATAAATATA
>JABMBR010005571.1:0-14701 GCA_018881525.1 Meteorus sp. PSUC_FEM 10030008
TATATTTTTTCATTCATTAGTTTATTTATCTCTATCATCCATCTTTGGAAAAATCGATGAGCACACGAGTGCAATTCCATTAGTTGCGTTGTTGCGATATATACTGTACAATAATTAATATATCTGCTACTTTTCCATTCGTGACACCTGTTTTTTCCTAGTGTGGACAGACGTTAGTGAACAATTATTATCTCTTTTTTCCATCCAGCATCTTCGTCGATCATCCGCGATCAATCGATCGATGACTGATTGACACATCATTCGATTGAAAGAATATAATGAAATAATTAACTTTTATATGTACGAGTGCTTTCATCAAGAGGCCATTGAGTCTTTTATTCTCAGTTTTCACTCTTTCAAATTTTTGCACAACTTAACATCCACACAGGCTGCGATATTGCACGAACAACTGATGAACGGTAGTAACTTCGGTAATGATTGGAAACAATGTCCAGATGAGACATTTCTTGTTGTTTTTATACCAGATTTGACAACATATTCGGTGAAACTTGTTCTGGACCTATACAGATCATTAGTTTTTTTACATTGAGAACTCATGAGAGAAAAACGAATATTGGAGCAGATGAATACATTTTTGTCTGCTCACTCGAATGTTTCTTCTCAAATATTAAGTTATGTATGATGAAAACTAATACAATGTAGAAGTAGATTATTCAATTGACACTTTCGCAGGTAAATATTCGCAATCGATTGCACCACTATACGCCCCTCATTGAAAATTTAACATACGCGAGTTTATCTCTCATCGACCATTCCGCTTCCAATGTAATCTTGTTTAATCACTCGAAATGACAATGCCATATTATCAGAAACTGAATGAGGAGAATCATCGAATGGAGCAAAGAAGATATGCTGTCTCATGATTGTGAATTTTTTTCTATGAAGTTCTATCGATTTCATGGCTTTCTAATTGGATCCACATTCATATACCATTTCTTGAGTATCAATTGTTAATATTGAATATAAAGGAATTACTTCCGCATATATATCAACTATACTCTGGTGCTTACGAGAAAAAAATCTCAAATATCATTATATAGAATATCACAAATCGAAATGACCAGCGCGATCGTCAAACTTTTTCTAAATATTTCTTTCGTTTCAACATTATAACTGAAAAATGAACGGCGGGGAAAATTTCAGCGAAATATTTGAATTGTTATGGTCAAGCATAAACAAAGTTCCGAAGTATTTGCGCACTTCATTGTAATATCACGATCAGAAAGGTGCGATTATTGCCGCGGCTTCACCACGACTCGTCGGCAGAGACGCGCATTCGCTCCACTTATTCGAATTCGGATCATAACTCTCAACTGTGGATATGGTTATTTGGGTACGATAGAAATTTATTTCTCGCGATTGATCACCACCAATCACGTAAAGACGGCCATCAGCTGCTGCAACTGCTGGGTAGGATCGTCCCATATTCATCGGCGCGACAGCCGTCCATTTATTCTGCACAAGGAAAAGTATTTGAGGCTCACCCTTCTTCAACATTAGAAATAACATGAAATGCTTCTCATTATTATTTACCTTTTCGAATGAATATCTCTCTACTGAAGTGAGTACTTCTTGATTTTTATTCATTCCACCGACAACATAAATATGACCATCCAATATTGTAATCCCCATTTGTGACCGAGGTGTTAACATTGGTGCAAGATCATTCCATTCCCTCGTTACAGGATTGTAACTCATGACGTCCTGACGGTGTCTACTGTTATGAGTGCAACCACCAACGATATAAATCAGCCCCTCGTAGGCAACAACACCCATACTAAAACGCGGTTCACGAAGTTCACCATGTAGGGCCCATATATCATTCCCTGGGTCGTACATTTCGATTGTTCCACCAATATCCTCACCAACCCAACCGCCAAATGCATAAAGACAGTTATCAAGTTCACAAAGGCCAAATTCACATCTCGGCTCAACCATACACGCAATTGAGGCCCATACATTATCACGTGGATCATAACACTCGCCATTAGCAATTATACACGATTCTAATTCACCACCAAGAACATAAACTTTTCCATCGAGTAATGCAACGCCCGGCAATATTCGTCCAATCCCAATCGGCGCTACTTCACTCCATTGTCCGGTGAATGTATCATACTTTTCAATTGTCTCATACGTACTTTCAGCATTCCTTGCCCAACTATCGGCTGTGTGTTCGCGTTTCGAACCACCAATTACAAGTATATTTTTCTTAGCACATAATCGTGGTTCGGCGCGCAGTGGCACGAGGCATCCTTTGTTCATCATAAGATCTTTTTGTATCGATCGGAGAGCAACTATCAAACTTGCGTCCTTACATTCGAGAATTACAGTTTCCAAACGTGTCAATGAACACAAGCGAAGTCTTATGTGACCCAGAATTTCAAATACATAGCAACGCCTCCCGGGTACATCATGGGTTATCCATTTGTAGGCAGCTTGGAAGACCTGCGGGACATTGTTATTTCAAGTGAAAAATTTCAGATGTAGATCCTGCCAGATAAATGAAACATTGAGACTATCCGAATATCTCTGGTATTCTCAATTAAGTGCATCGGCTCGATTTTATGGCTATTCCCTGCCATCCGAGCGTAAACCGAGTAAGGTGATGAACACATTATACACGAAGCTACTGCATAACGTCATAAACAAAACTATTAGGAATAAAAATATCTTATTGAACATGAACATTTTCGTCAATGTCGGGAAATTTCTATCACCTAGTTCTGACCTTTGAAAAAGTTTTTTAATTAATTTTTTAGATGAAATTCTGGAAAAATGATCCTTAACGATACTGGGAACAGTATTCAATTGGTGAAATTTGTTACAAATATTTACTTGGAATTCAGTGTCGACATGAATATATTCACTAGTGAGGAAATGAACGAGATATTCTTTGGGCAAATCCAGGAACTCTTCCTCTTGAGATACTTGAGGGAAATTAACCTCGATGAACCGTAAGGCAGTTTCCATTAGATCTAATCGATTATGGGCCTCTGCGAATCTAAACAATGGAAAACAGGGAAGAATGAAATAAATGTTTTCAATTACGAACAATTTCTTATATATGTCAAGGTAAGAAATTGATTCTCGTATCATTACATCATTATACACATGTGCTCACCTATAAATCCCGAGAGCATTGGAATAATGCAACTGTTGCTGAAGATATGCGATACACCCTGAAACGACTTCATCCAATTCCAACATATCCGCAGCGGCAAATAATTCTTGAACATTGTCTTGTGTGATGTCTACATTACCCGTGTAGATGAAATCAACGAGAATTGATAAGATATTTGCAGTTATTGCATGTATTTCTACTAGTTCTTGTTGTTCCTCAACAAGACCACCAGTGAACATTGCATTAAAATAAGCACTGCCCGCAGCCAGCACCGACCGATGTGCTCTGATGATTCTGTCTCCAGCAACAAGGCCCACATCGCTAAACTGACTTTTCAATCGTTGATCATTCAGATTTCTCAATACTTTTGAGGCATATGGGCCTACAGCGTATACTGTACTCGGCGCATCAGAACTTTGCCTGAGAGATTGACATTGACCCACGTAGCTTTTATTACTTGTGACGTCTGAAGTATGTCGTGTTGCTTGTGACGAGAAACCCATATTTTGTGAATTATGACCACTTTTCAATGATTGTACACCGCCATCAGCCATGAAACCAAATTGTCCTTTATCCACAGCACCTGTCCGTACATCATAATCAGAATTAATCCCTACCAGAATACTAAATCTGACTCAAGCGAGATATTGTGACTTCAGTTAGAATGAATCTAATTCTATGGAAAGCCTTTCATTCCTTTTTGAATTTAATCATTAAGCAGCAGTTAACGTGATTATTTGCGAAAGTTTAAAATAGAAATCAAGGTGATCATTGTCAGTGTTATTATACGATAGCATACGCGAAAATTGACAGCCAAGAAATGATTTGTAAACACGTATCCATTTTTGATGAACATTTTGTTAAATAGTTCCATGAATATGACTTACGACATATACGTGAGAGCATCTTATAGACGCTATGAAATGACTTCGTATCATTTTTCCCCTTCAAACGCATCACTGTCTCTTCATCGTCGATATGTATATCTGCACTAAAATCAATTGAAGGCAGTTTGGCGTCTCCTCCACCAAATTTCCGTTATGAATTTCTGTACTCAATGTTTAGTGTTACTATTCCCGTTTCTTTTTCAGTTTTTCCCTCACGGCGATCAATTATACATTTGATAATCGTAAATTTGACAGATGTCAAATAACTTTCCCATGATACACGAAGTCAGCAGCGAATGAGTGAACGGAAGTATAACCTGGAATATATAAACATGAGAATGGAGATACACTTTAGATTTGAGTGGAAACGGGTTCAAACAGCCAGTATGAAGAACTTATGTAAAGACTAGGGACGCCCCTCTCGGTATGTTCATGCGTTCATGTTATAAATACAAACTGTTTGCAAGCATAGATGGCATACTTTTCTTGCTTATCTCCATTTACTGTATTTCACCGAATTCATGACAATGTTAGAATAAGTTTCAAGGGATAGTAATTGATAGTAATGTTGAGGTGAAGTCTATATCTAGCATTATGGAATATCATCTTTTATAATACTATAACAATTGTCGTACAAACTACAACTTCAGTGTAGGTATCTAAACGTGGCGAAGTGTTCTATTCACATTCGAATGACACACATGCGAAACACCCAAAGAAAAATCATATCAATAAAAGTTACAAAAATCTGCCTCAGAGCTATGAGCAGTAGCAGCTCAGAAGTTTAATTAACATCGATTGAAGGATGAAAGTTGTTTTTTCGATCAAATGGGATGTGAAGCAATATATTTTTCAATTTATCTACATCAATCGAGAATTGTATTGACTCTGTGTCTAGAGAGAACATCAATCAACGAAAATTAAATCGAATATCAATTTCACATGCCACCTAGAACTCCATTTACACCTTTCACACAGCCATAGTAGTGGCTAATGCGCGTTTGCGTATTAGTCTGAACTTATACATAGTTCTTTGTTTATATGTTTCAAATTGGAGGACACCTCATTCAGGACCATATGTTCCGCAACGAATCACAATCAAATCATATCGAATATACACAACGGCAATCGGATCTGTCAATAGGATTTGACAATATGAATTCTCTAATATACGTATATGATGATGACGTTTCCGTCAGAAATTCCTAAAGAAAATTTTTTGTCATTTTACTGATATATCAAGTGAAATTTAATGTAAAGTAATATGATCCAATGTCATTCCATATAGATGAGTATCGTGCTTGTGTTTCATATCGAGCAGTTATCAAGTCCGAAATATCCTTCCGTGAGATATTTTGTTGAAATTTTTCCATACTTTTTAGTCATCATCGTGTACATTATTTGATATATCATTTATATTTCCACTTGTTGAATTAGGTCGTGCTCATGCTCCTTTAGTTTCCGTTCTTGAGTCGATCATTGGTTTTGAGTGAGAATGATCAGATGAATTTTGATACGGTTTTCACCGCATCAATTTAGGGCCCATCACGAGGTTGTAGTAGAAATAATGATTTTTTATTTCTTGAGGAAAAACAAAGATCCATAACCTTTGCAACCTGAGTTAACTTGAATGCAAGGCGTACTGTTGCATATCACAAAATATGTTCACGATATAATGAAAATGGAAATTCGAACATTAACAGATTGTTATTGATATATGAAATCAATCTTCCCTATAAAACGAAATCTCTGCATAAATAGGGAACAATAACGCAGTTCAGTATTTTTTTCTCTCCTGTTTATCATCCTTTCTCCCTTTTTGACTTGGCAACTATTGACTATCATTAAGGAATATTTGGAAACAGAAGTGAAGAAAAACTGTTCAGTACCTTCTCCATTTCGTCAACTGATTTTCTACCTTTTTCTAGCAGCGCAATGGAAATTGGAAACGCAATTCTATCTATAACCATTCATGTTAGGAGTTAAAGTAATTGACAGAGGTATCAGTTCGTCTTTCTCGAATTGATGACGTGTTGCTACTATTAATTTTCTCCCACAGTCGACGTGGCGCCGAAGTATGTGTTCGATCTACATGCGATTCTTCATGCACCTTACGCCCGAAATCTTTTGGCAATACAAAATAGAGTTTCTACTATTCACACATCATATCTATTACACATCATATCCCATGCATTCTGGCACATAATTATATCATCATATGAAGAACGACAGAAAGACTGGAACTGAGTTTCACAATTCGACAGTTAAAATCAAAAATGTCAAGAACAAAACTACGAAAATAATACAATCCATCAAATGAATGTCGAAGCAAGATAATGCTAATTTTAAGGTATCAGTCAATGTTTCTTCGCGTTCCATTATGATGATACTGAACTGTTTTTATTGGGAGTATCCAGATATACCATGAACAACTATGTCAGTGTAGATAAAAACGTGTTCGAAACATGTAAGTTCATATATATTTTCCTCAAATTTTCAGTAATGACTATAGCCGAATTCCGACCACTCGGCGAACACTATTGATAATAAAACCACGATAACATGCAGATAACACATTCGTTAACAGCGTAACATAATGTGTCAACACAAGGTTTGTTCACACATTACCAGATAAGATATGTATCTCTGAATTGGTTTGTTGAATAGGTGAAGATTTTTTCTTGAAGTTTCTCATTTTCATCTCATCAGAAATGTCTCATATCATATTCAAGTTTTTGTGGAAGAGAACGTATTATATTTGAATGTACATAGGTAAAAAATCCGAGAATGAGACTTGATGATAGATATTGATTCCTATCTGAAAAGGTAGTTTTTTTTAGAGAGATACGTTTGAATACGGCTACAATTAACTCCCCCTATTTATATAAGTAATTATCTCTGCATTTTCGAATACGGGGGTTGAGTTGATAGAATAAAATTTCGATTCCCTCAAGACCGCAAAACGCACACGATAATTCTTCATGAGATATCCAGAGACAATAAAAAAACATGAATCGATTATTGTGTTTTTCAATCATTTCTTTGATTGCTAGCCAAAAACTCAACGAAAACGAATCCCATACGGAAAATATTCCTTTAGAAAACATGACATAGCAACTAATTGCGAAAAAACCGTGACAGGAAACTATACCTATATTATTCACAAAGAGTCTAGATGATGATGGAGAAGAGCATCCTAGCGAAATATTGACCCCTATAATGTTCATATTGAAACCATATTGCATTGCATCGGAATTTTCTCAATGTTACATACCGGTTGAATATGTCAGGTTGGGAATGACTTCCATGTTCACACAGGGGCTAATCCAATACATACTCAATGAAAATTTTAATGAGAGAATCTAAACTATCATCGATATTGCAGTATTCTTTCCTTCGTTCATATAGAAGTCAATTTTAATGATCACGGGAGAAATTCTCTTTTACCCATGGACAAATATATTTATATGTTACAGCAACTTCAGTGATATAACTATGGGATTTGTCATACTATGGTGAACTAAAAAAAAACATGTCGCATGCATGAAGAGGTAGAATTCACGCAGAATATCAAATATGGAGAATTTGATCTGTATTGAAGCTTGTACTGAACTCTTCCCGATTTCCGGATCATTCATGATGCAGTGATTCGCCGATTTTCAGGAAGAAAAAATGATTTCTTCAGCATAAGAACAATATGAAAACACCTCAGAAATCTCCATTAAGTTTTACGAGTACTATTCCTATACCGAATCGCTAATCCTAAGTTGGCGATGGACACATCACTACGTAGAAATGTAAATCTTCATGCAGTATGACGTTCATTGGGAACGTATATGACATGATGGATGAAAAATATGAAGTATAATGATTAACTTCACAATAGCACACTACATCTCTAGTGATTTCGTATTCAATAAAGTTAAACTCTCCGAAGATAATATCAACAAAGTTTTTTAATTCAATAGACATAAAAGATCAATCTTTGTTATAATTTACAATACAATTCGACGACATCAACGTCAGGAATAAAGATATAGACTGAGTTTAAACTACGTACAAGCGCCATTGATGTTTATAGCAAAATGATAAGTAGTGAAGTCGTGCTCCAAACATGCGAGAATCACTCAACCATTATACCCTCTGTATTTCGAAGAGTTTGACATCCGTGTCATACCAGATGGGTGGCTCAACATTTCGCAAATATATCACACCCCACATATATGTTCGGAACCACGCAGTAGTTCCTGCATTCGCTTGATATCTTCGTATAAGTATAGGATGTGGGACTGGTAGAAGCCCAACTAATGTACCATGTTGCAAGAATTTGAGGATCTCACTCTCATCTGTTAGGCCTCTATAAGATAGGATCAAACATTCTAGTATATTGCGTAAATATAATGGCCTAAGAGAAAATTTACCGACAAGACCAAACGTTTTACTAACTTGTCAATGCATATTTTTTCCACTTGTGGCACTAGAACTTGCAATAATCTCATGATTGTTTGCAATGGAAGTTTCGACTTCCATTGATAAACCCATTCACCGGAAGGAACCCATTGGTTGTTCGGGCAAGGTATTTGTTCGTCTGACACTCTGATCCCTCCTCTCTGCAAAATTTAGAGGTGAGGAAAGGGAATGCTATCTTTGTTTACATGAAATTATGAACTCACTGAAACAATTGATGTCTGCTTAACTTGCTGGTTATCTGTCCGTTCACTGCCTTGTCTGCTATTAACATCAGGTACAGTTTTACTTATATCTACGTCAATCGATGGACTAAGAGGATGTGCTGATTCTTTCTCTGTCATGTTTTCAATTCCTGGGGTATCCAACAACGTAGCTTTGAGTGTACCAGGCTCAGCAGGTTGCGCAGGATGTGAACCTTCCATTGCTGTTTCACTTACATTTTCTGTTGATGGACTCGTTGATGGTATTTGACGGCGCTGCCGTTTACTGAGTGACTTAGTAATTGTACTGCAGTCGCTTGGTAGATTCGCCAGAGCATGAAAAACTTGTCTTTTACGTATTATTGTGTAAACCAAATTACTATTTCCATCAAATTGGTATTGAATAATGTTATTGAATATCTCAAGGAGGAAGAATACCAGATGATGATTAGTCGGAGTCGAGAATAAAAACCATGGGGTACTAAATGCTTCGAGTAAATGCAAAAGTTTAGTACTGGCAACCATCGACAACGTTTTCAAGTATGGTGAAACATTCACCAAAATCGTCAGTAGACAATCGAATAACGGTTGCAACCTCTGATGGCCTGTTGTGATTATTTTGTGAAATACTGTTACGAGTAAATCAGCATGAGTACCAGTAAACACTGGTATGTCCATAGGTACTGTGGCTGTATAAGGTTTATTGAGTCGCACGCCAAAATTCCGTTCACCACTCAATAGAAGTAGAATGAACACTCCGATATGCATAAGTCCAACGCGTGCTGAAATTCGAAACAAAATTTCATAAAAAAATGGATTTATCTAGATGAAATGATGGGAATCAATTGACTTACATTGATCAGCGCGTGAATCATTGAGGTGATATAAAATTGGTACAAGAACCTCAAGTACATCAGAGCTTTTTAATACATAATATAAAAATTTCTTATTATAATCGCACATTTTCCAAAAAAACACAAGTAATTCCTGATGAAAGTGTACTTTTTTCGTTGAATTAGGCAAATATGTTTGAGTGAGCGGATTATTCAATAATCTCGTGATACCTCTCAAAACAAATTGGAAATCTACAGGAAAAAAAATCGAAACATTGATGGTATGCAATTTTCTCTCTATAGCTTGAGAGGAATAGCAGAAGTGAGTTTAGTATGTGTATATACGCGTTTTCCGTTCCCACAAGATGAAAATAGACAGAAAATGTCAAAATGACCATCATCGGAAAAAAGATTATGGTGAAATTTATTCATTCGGAAATGTGAAGTTATGAACCTCATCAGTACGGACGTATATTTCAATCTAGAAATATACATCCTGACCTTTTTAATCTTAATGATTCATATCATAGTTCAATTAAAATTTGATCCGGATGTAACAAATTTCACCCACATTCAAAATCTATTTTCTTTCATTTTTTCAAAAATTATTTTATCATCACATTCTGATACCCAAAAATATAATATTCTTCCATTCGAGGAAGTTATGGTTACATCATGTTCTCGTAATATCGAAGATACTGAAGAGAAAAAACCACATATAGGTCAATTCATATAAACTATGTCTTCTGCTATCCCTACTTGATAGTCAACACATTTATGCTTTACCTTCATCTCTGTGAATGCGACTTAGATAATTGATAAACAAATTATCTCCGGCAATATTCGATTCCTCTGAAGTTGCTGCTCCACCACTCGTGTCATGATCCAATGTAACGATCAGAATTTGCAACGAAACGTCAACCAATGGCTCTAATGAATCGGTGAACAGTAAATGATTGTATGGTACACCAAAACCAACGGGATTATAAGCGCAAACTGTATTTAGCAATGACGTGAACATTGGCAAAGCATGTCGATTTTCACTGCTTGTTAAATGTTGTATCCATTTATTCGGTGTTATTGACAAATCACTTGGTGGATTATACATTGTTTCACTAAAACATGTCAGTAGTAATTTCAATAGTTCGGTACGATTCGAGTCAAGTGTTGGATATCGGGGTGGTGATTGTGCAAAACCCACGCCAGCCTCCCATATATATTCACAACTGTCTATCGATTGTAATTCTTCTGCTTTATCCGGTCCTGACTTTCGTCCTGCGACAACAGTAAAGTCTGGACAAAACAAGAGATCACAAATGGCATTTAGTAGAGAATGTGCCAACGGTACACTCTCATCTTCCTCTCCTTTTCCGGGTAGACTTGACCAGAAAAAGCCTTTCCAATTTGAATCTTCGAATATATAAGGTAAAAGTCTTGTCAACAATCGACAACAGTTCAATACTGTCATTTGTTCTCGTTGTGTTCTACAACTGCTGTCAACTGCTCTCACAAGTTTTTCAACTGCTTTATAGCATAGCGTTGCTAGATTGGACGCGGATTCTTCCCGCAAAGATCGTATTTCCGAAGCTGTGATAAGTGTGAATATATCTTGAACATTTGACACATTTTCGGACCAAAATTGATCCCAAAAATCATCATCAGTGGCTTCAACATGCTATCAAAATGAAATTACCAGTTATGAATCGAATGAATCCAATATTTTACAAAAATTCAAAATGCTTACCTGCTTCTTCAGCGTCAATTGGACAACAGCTTTCCGAAAGTTGAGTTTAGTGTCCGCATTTCCCATATTCGAATAGATGAGTGATAACACAAATGCTGTCAGATATAATTATAACTGTTTACGTGAATGAATTTCTTCTTGCTCCTGTCCAATATAGTTGTCATCCAATGTTTACAATAACATATTGTGCAGAAAATAAGTAATAATGAATTATAACAATCATCGGAGGAATGATTGAGCCATACGTTTGAACATCTTGACACAATCGTTCATGTCGTGGCATTTGCCACTGTTAACCACCTTTATACGCGACTGATGGTGTATTGCACAGTATGTGTACCGAGTCAGAATCAGTCAGAATCGCTCGATACGACACAACTTTGACGTTCGGTGTCGCAGTGACGTCATTTCGTTCTCGAGCGAGCTTCATCAAGTATGTAGATGTGTATAAAAATGAAAATACACACGTAAAACTTTTCCGGAGCGCTTCGTGCGCCACCTTCCGGTCAACATCTACTCGAGTTTTGATTGCGAGAACAGCCTGACGAATTCATATTCGGATTGATTTATTGTAGTCTTCAAATTTCGCTGCAATGTATTTTTCCCGTTACATAGAATAGTTTGGTAGCAAAAATTACGTTTATATATCATTCGTAACGATGTCAACTCTCTTTCCATATCGTCAGAAGATCACAGAATCCATAAACAGCAAGGAATGTTTTACCTATAAAAGGGATATGTAACAGCAAATGTTGATTGGTAGAATAATTAGGAGACCATCATACCGAGAATGATAAAGATGATGGTGGAAAGTTTTCACCATATTTCATGATTATTGAATATTCTACTTGAGGATTCATATCTGGAAAGAAGAGGTATGACAGAATAATTTGTTTTGGGCGGGTGAATGGCGACATGATGACTCCTATGTTGACAACTTAACCTCAGTTATCGATAATGTTGCATTCTGCAATAAAACTTTGCCGGAAGCATCTATATAGAAGAAGCGGGACCCACGTGACGTTGAGGTTCACAATAGTGTGCTCATCGTATGTACGAATCTGTCGAATTGCAGTTTAATATAAAATGGCGTCGATCACCATTATGAGGATTTTGTCCCGGAGTACCGGTAATTTACGACAAATCATTCCGAATTTCGATACAAAAATCCCGACAATAGCTTTAGCATCAAAACAGTCCACGAGATTCATTCATGCTATCTGTAGGACTCCAACTGTGGTCAAATGTATTACCTTGAACATCCCTAAGGTAATTACTACACACTAATAATTCTATGATTTTTTCATGTTGTCTTATACAAGTGGCATATAGTTATGTAATATTAACATATATTGGACCAACCATTAAAAATCTATTTTGCGATATGCTTGGCAGCGTTGATCCATGTGAGCATTATTATAATCGTAATTCGATGGTTCACAGGTCAAAATCTGTAATGAATGGAATTTCTCAACTGCGATAAAAAAAAACACAATTAAAGAAATTCAGGAAAGAGTGTTCAAAGTTATTGCAGCATATGATAAAACTGCCGGAGATAAGGTCAATCTAAGTGATGATCATTGAATTCTAATTGGGTTTTGTTTCTTTGATTCATCTGTTTAGGAGCGACGAGCCGGGCTAATACGGTGCTACTCGGGGAAGCCACCATTGACACTCGACCTTATCCGAGAAAGAGTCCTCTTGACACTTAAACTTTATGATAAAATCAATCCAGATAAGGTATATTGTAAATATTTGCTCGTCTCGTGGCTCTTCAAATCATGTATTGATTATTCAGCTTCGAAATTCCGGCATTTTCATTGGTTTCGTTTTTCGCATTATAGCTGACATTGGAATCACATTTCATGAATGATTTGGGATTGGATTCACTCGATCATGTTGAGGTTATAATGGCAATGGAAGATGAGTTCGGTTTCGAAATTCCTGACGTTGATGCGGAAAAATTGATGAAACCTGGCGATATCGTTCGTTACGTTGCGGATAAAGAAGACATCTACGAATAGCATGCGTGAAAGAATCAATTGTAAGTCATTGAAAGTTAGTATGTACCGTCATCATGTCATCTCAGTTTCTTCTGTAAATAGATGTATGTTCTCGTACCAATAATAAACGAGTGCTTACAGCGTGAATAGAAAGAGAATTGGAGATTCTTCGTTTTTCTTCATGTTTCGTCTTTGAATAGAGTAAGTCATAAAGAAATAGGAATCATATTGAATGGCATCGTAATATGAATCTTTATTTGAAAATAACTTTTTAACCTAATTACATGGTCGTGATGGAGGCAGAAAAAAAGGAGAAAAAACTTTGTTTACATTGATAAAATGAACAAAAATAGAGATAGATAAATCAACAGTTATAATAAATATCAATGTATTCTACGATTGGTTCGCTGGTAACCGTGAATAAAAGTTTCAAATTATCAGCTAAATATATATTGTTTAGCATATATTTATATATTTGTTATCGAACTTATAGCCTATATGTAAGTGAGGAAGAAAAAGTCATTTTTAATTCAGATGAATATTATTATGACACGAATATTTTTTTTCCGGTATGCGGAAAGTTTACTTTTGAGAACACATGAACACATGTAATAGAGATGCTTAGTACATATGCGTTCATTATACAAACAATGAACGGAGACTCAATTTCTTCCATTATTATATCACTTCAAATTCTGAATATTGGAAGCATAAGTCACTTGTCTTTTTCGTTACGTCCTATTCTTAAACATCAATAATAGATAATTGAAAATATCTTTTTTGTGTTGTTATCCATGTCTCTTTTGTCAATTTGTTCCTTATCAATGCAATAATCAACTACTCATCGATTGAATTCTCGCTCATTCCAAACATTCCATTTTTTCAATGGCATCTCTTTTTATCCTAGATAATGAAATGACGAGTGAATAGAAACTCGCGGCAGTGCATGATATATTGTACATGTACCAAATCATTTCTCCGCCGTTATGCTCCGTCAATTGGTTTCTTTCTTCCTCCCTCACTATCAAAGAAATATACAAGTTGCCACATTCATTATTGCTCATCCAAACTCTGCTAACGAGTTATTGCAAAAAAACAAAATTGCGCTTATTGACTACCACGAAAGCTGCAGTCAAGCGCGCTACACGAAAGAGTCGAACTCCAAACTATTGTTTGAAGTAACTCCTTTTTTTCCCACCTAGGAATGCTCACAACAATGATTCAGCAACCTGAACATCATAAATTCTCAATCCACCAAAAGTTCATTGTCGATGAAATAGAGAAAACAAAAATATCATAGCACAAAAATGTGTGCAGAATTAGTATTATTAAAATGGAAAATCAACTACGGAGAAGAATACAATCATTTTTCTCATTGTTTCGCTTAATAATGAATACTTCATAAGTCCCCCCCCCCCC
>JABMBR010005572.1:0-14694 GCA_018881525.1 Meteorus sp. PSUC_FEM 10030008
CCGGCGGCGCGCGCCTATGATTGTAACTACGACAATCAATAGACGGTCGATATTGCACTTGGCCCCATTAAGATTGCATTGACACCGCAGGGGTCAAGTGCACTATTAGAATTGGGAATATCCGGTTCTTCCCGGATGTAGAAATTACTTGTGGATAGACTGTGATACGAGCACGACGTGTGAGTAGAAGCATCCATACAACAAACCATTGTGAAGACTACTGCGAATAATACGACGACTACTTGGCCATTTCTGCGGATTCCCGAATTTTTTGAACGTTTTGGTGAAAATATTGTTGACGACGTGGCTCTGACGTGACAGTGATTATTGAAATTGAATAAAACGTGACTTGTGAATAATTGAAGACGACTTTGGCAACGACATAAAACATCGAATTGGCGATCGACCCGGCTACACTTACTCATCTCGACTAGGAAGCTACCCGGCACATCCCTGGGTCTAGGAGACGATCAATTGGAGAGTTTGTCAGCGAGAGAGCGTGAGTTTTTGCCGGCGGTGCCCACGACTTTTCCATTATTCATAATTGCGACTATAAGTATCGCGTCGCGTGAATACGCGGTTCCTATATCGTTGATTTTTTTATTTAATATCATTTAGAGTTCACTTTTATTTAATGGGTCTTTGTAAATCCTAATCGCGATTGAGTCATTGTCAATAATTGAAGTCAACATCAGGAATTTTATTCGTATCGGGAATTTGCCCCATTTATGTTTGCAAGAAAAAGGTTGTAGACCTATCATTATTACCCGCGGTTCAAATTGTATTCCCCTCTCCCTGCGATAGAGTGGCGAAGGATTCTTTATTGAAATAATCGATTGATCGATTATTTGTCGTAATTATAAAAGAAGATAATATTGGGAAGTTGGCAGACGTTATTGAGTCTGGCGAGAAACTCGCTATACAAGTAGACTTTCAGCGTAGACCTGGCAGCAAGCGCGCCAAATTGTATTAACCCTATTTTCCGAATCTTTGCATAGGGAATCGTTTCCCTATTGTATTCTTTTATTGTCTCATTGTTTTCGCTATCTAATAACATTCATAATGAACCAACTTTTCGTTATTTAAACCGAAATTACTGCTTTCCAATTATTTATCGTACCTCATTGCTCGCCATTTAACTTGTATTATCAACAGGAGAGAAAGAAGGAAAATTTACGTTGCGATATCTGATTCTCGAATCTCAGGTTTTGGAATCTACTGAATAAGATCGGGAATAACCTGGGTGGCATCCCTTACTCCTGTTTGAGGAAGACAGAAAATACACTACAACCAATTAACGCCTTCCTATTCACCCCTAGAAAGGTGATTATAGGGAGAGAATAATATTTCACTATTATTTATCGGCAGATTACATCCCATCCAACGTTACAATTAATATACACTTATATTCACGAAAACAGGAAATATAATTTTTATATTTCAATATAGTTTTCAAGAAATAATTGTTTCGACTTGGCGGTCCTGGTGGCAGCATTGTGTAGACCCAATAACCACCTTGAGCGTGAATTCATATTTTGGAACGGTCAGTGAGTTCAAGCAGTGAACTCTCTGACCAATCATCATCAGTTTGACACATTTGTATCATACTGACCATGCGTCCGCGCAATCAACACGTGCGCAGCCAATCACCAATCGATAATGGACTTTTCCGTAAGAGATGTGATCACCACGAGGTGATCTACTTCCCTTCCGGACTCTCTCTCTTGTTCTGACGCTCACTGAAGGCACACGTGTTTCTCGTATTCGTCACGTACCGTAACTGTATTCATATCATTGAGCATTATTAATCAATCAATTATAATCGTTGTGTTCTCTTAAATAGTTATCACGGTTACAACACCCAGTGAAATCGAAGGTTATTCAGTTCATTAAGTATTTGTGTGTGCTCTCATTCAACGTGCAACGATCTGCACGTGGCGTGAGCTATCAGCTTCATTCAACGCTGACTGGCAATCGTGTGTTCATTCTTTGTTACTTTTATAATCAACCAAACATTCATTAAGAAACTTGCATAATTGCCATTGGGTGGTGTGTATTCAGATACACTTTGCTATTGTTCATGTGACGCCACCGCCTGTATCATTCATATCAAAACCAATTGTTAATTCATCACACCATTGTAATCATTCGCATTTCCATTTGTTTGAACTGTGTTCATCCAGTTGTGTTCATATTCATGTACACACGCAATACTTGTTTATGCATGTTCTTGGTACATTCAAGTAAACGTTGGTCAACCATTATTTAAATTATATTGTTACTGTTTATTGTTAGAATAAAGTGTTATGACCAGTTATTACATAACCCGGCCATTCTCTACTTGTGTTATCACTCAGAAATTGTTTGGCATTGAAATATTATTAAATTCCTCTACATCTGCGTCACTACATAAATCTTGAACCGTTTTGGCAGTGCTTTCTGTGGTAATTTCTTTCCTTGTAGAGTAACACTTTGTTCATCTGACTGTATTCACTCTGTGATGGATCATACGTTGTGCAATCGTTTTTTTCACCTCTAACTCGTTGTTTAGCTAATAGCACACCGTTTACCGTCGAAATTGTTATTTTATTGCGAGCCTTGGTTTTAATTAAGTTAATTATGCTGAACATGCGTTTACTGTCAGCATTCGAGTGTGGAAGTGAAATTGTTTCGAGCACAAATTTTGAAACGTTTTTAAAAGTCATTCCTTGGTCTCCTTCTCCACATTTCAACAGCTTTGCCCAAAAAATATCAACCGGATCATTTACATCAATACCTGTCGGGAGCTCGAAAGACGGTAATTGACGCCACTCATTATCGATTATTTGATGTTGATCACTTGATGCAATACGAGGCAAAGCCTTCATCAAGGGCAGCAAACTGGGGACAATTTCTCTGGTCTTTCTCAACATTGCTTTCGACGGATTCAGATACAAGACTAATTTTGAAATAAGATCTGAAAAATCAAAGCCCTTTTTAATTTCTTTGCAACCTTCAATCAGAAAATCGGTACAAGTCGTTGCGAAATCTGATTTTAATTTTTCATTATTGCGAATTTCGACCTCATCTAGCATTTTTCTGACTTCAACTCCGAAGTACATATTTTCTGGACGTAAACGATGCGACTCATTGCATGGGTCTAGTTCACTTAAATTGGTCCGATAAATATAATCTTTGGACATGTACGTTTCTGAAAGTTCTTGATAGCTTTTACACATTTTATCATGTAGGCTTGTAACAACTACCGACGATGACTGAAAGACTTCATTTAGTTTCGTAAATTTAGGTAGTATATAGTCCAAAAAAAGATAAAATAATTTGATGATCGGATGATTGAGAGCTTGGACAATCTGTTCAACAGATTTTAATCGAATAGTTAGCATTTGGTCTTCAAAGTATAATTCGAGTGCAAGCCACTGTTCAATTATCCTCAAAACGACCGCTTTTGAAGATAACCAACGCGTTTGTGCTGGGCGGAGAATTTTGTGAACATCAATAACTAAAAATTTTTGGAACTTTCTGAACAAGTACTGTCGTTTAGCGCTGTTTTCAAATTCACCATAGACATTTTGAGCCAGATCTTCACAACTACTTGGTAATTTTTTACATGCATTGCTGGCACAAAGATGCAATGAGTGGCATACACACTTGAAGATGTAAATGCCAGGGCATTTTTCGAGAAATCTTAAGGCTACCGAGTTATCTTTTCCCAACATTGAATTGGCTCCACCCGACGCGAATCCAATGATGTTCTCTAATGGAACCTCGTAATCTTCAAAAGACTTCATTACTAGTCCGAACATATATTCTGCCGTAGCACTCTCCACCTCCGAATCTTGCTCGAAAATTTGAAAGAGATCCCAAAACTTGTTGACCACTCGACCCTTTTCAGCGTCAAAAAACCTGTTTTACAAAATTCAAAATATAAAAACACATAATAAATTATTACTATCCGTAAAAGCAGAGAAATATGATTATTATTTTTTACTTCACAATGATGCACATCGTTTGTATGCTCCTAATATCGGTTGATTCGTCAATTAAAACACTGAACCGACTGATCTGCAATTTTTTTTCACATATTCTTTTTTGGCCTTAGCAATGACATTTTTTTACTATCGCAGTTCCTTTCGTCGATTTCATCTGCATGTTCTTAACAATTTCAGAGTCAGACACAGAACTTTTCAATAATGTTGTCGAATGATCTTAAGTGATGGAGGATATATTATGTTCGGCTAGAAAACCACATAACTTTATTTCGAGGGCTCGAGTTGCTTTCAATAAAACGCTATAGACGGTCGGCAATCAACTGAACTTTCATTACAGATTATATTTACATCATTTGTTCTCAACTGATACCAGATGACGCTCGTGGTAGTAGATATTATTTTGTTATATTTATTCTGCACTCTGACCTAAGAAAATAATCCAAATTCTCTATAAAACAATATTATAAACTTTTAAAACGCAATATTATTTTATATTCTTACACTTTTGAAACACCCATTAGACTTAAGAATTTATAGTATTTCTCTTTACATAAGCCTTTTGTAAGTATATCTGCTGGCATATCATTTGTTGAGATATATTCGATTTTTATTTCATTTTGCGACACACATTCTCGAACAAAATAATGCCGTATGTCAATGTTTAGTATGCTTATTGTGAAATAAAGGATTAGAAGCAATTTTGATAGAGCTTTGATTATCGATATACAAACATAATGACATATTTCCACATAGCACAAGCTCATTTAACAAATTCTTTAGATAAATACCTTCCTTGCAGGATTGAGATAAGGCCATGTACTCGGCTTCGGTATTAGATAGTGCTACAGTCTTTTGTTTCTTTGATTCATATGATACTATTGAACCTGATATAATGAAACAAAACCCAGTATATGATCTTCTATCTAAGGAACGAGAAGTCCAATCAGCATCAACAGAACCATGCAAGACATCTGCGTTTTTCTTATATACAAGACCATAGTCTATAGTTTTTTTTTTAATACTTCAGTAAACGTTTCAAATGTTTCCAATGCGTTTCATTGAATCCATTATTATACTGACTTAAGAAACTTACACTGAATGTTATATCTGGCCTAGTTAATACTGACAAGTACATTAAGCTACCCATTAATTGTTGGTAAGGATAACTTTTATCTGAATCATTGTCTGCAATTTTATTTAGTTGTAAATTAATTTCCATAGGAGTACCACAACATGAACAATCTGACATATTAAATCTCTTTAGAACAGTCTCTATGAATTTCTTCTGGTCTACAGTAATACGGTTTTTACATACATTTATATTCATACCCAAACACTGTTTCATCTGACCTAAATCTTTTATTCTAAATTTTTCAACTAACTCTTTCATAAGCTGTTCATATGCACTCTGACAATTATAAAATACAAAAAAATCATCCACAAACAATGTAATATAAACTTTAGCATTCTTGTCACTTTTTATGGGAAGGCAAGGTTCATTATCTGACCTCTTATAACCTAGTTTTAATAGACAATCCTCAACTCTAATGTACCAAGCTCGAGCTGACTGCTTGAGACCATAAACTGCCCTCTTAAGCTCAATACCTTGTTATTGCAATTTTGAAATTCTGAACATTCTGGTATTTCCATAAACACAGTTTCATCTAGGAAACCATTCAGAAAAGCTGTTGGGACATCCAGGTGATTCATATTTAAATCAAGTTTGACACTTAAAGCTAACAACAATCCAAACATAGAATATCTTAAAACTGGTGAAAAAGTCTCATTAAAGTCTATGCCTTTTAATTGTGTAAATCCCTTAGCCACAAGCCTCGCTCTATAACGCACTTCACCTTCACTGTTAAATTTCTTTTTAAATACCTACTTAGATTCAACCACTATTTTGTCTTTTGGCCTGTCCACTAACTCCCAAGTGTCATTTTCACCGAAAAATTTCAGCTCTTCTTTCATTCCACACTGCCACTGTTCTTTTTCAGGACTGTTTAATATATCACTTTCAGTAATCGGTTCACCTGTCAATTCCGCACACATTTTTGCATAACCGTAGTAGTCTGGTTTGCGTCTCACACGTTTCTCTGGTGTGGATGAATCACACTACTTGAAGACAAGATCAATGTCCTCTGGTGATAAGGTATCTGAGTAGCTGATATCAGTGTCACTCGATGAATTGCCTGGTATAAAAGTCTCATTTTTCTGGCTTACTCTGGTATCTTGCTCTTCACTCGCAAAAACTTCTTCCTCTTGTACCCCTTCAGGTGGCCTATCTTCATTGATAGTGATGGTCGTTGCTGGACTGTCATCTATGTTTCCCATGACAACATCTCTGGCTACAATGATATTTCGTGCTGTTGGATCATACATACGATAGCCCTTGATATTTTCAGGATATCCAACTAGAAACATCTTCTTTGCTTTCTTATCCCATTTTCTTCGTTTTTCTTTTGAGACGTGAACCATGACTAGACTGCCAAATATTCGCAAATGATCCAACTTTGGCTTTCTGTCCGTCCACAATTCATAAGGAGTAGTATTCTCTTTGATACTTGCTGTTGGTGTACGGTTTTTGACGTACACAGCTGTGTTTACAGCCTCTGCCCATAGAAATTTCTCAAACTGAGCATCAAATAGGAAATAACGAGCTTTCTTAACTATTGATCTGTTGTATCTCTCACTTAATCCATTCTGCTCTGGTGTCTAACTGTTTGTTTTCTGATGAACTATACCACATTGCCTCGAAGAGTTTCCCATTCGAGAAGAACAAAACTCACCTCCATTATCAGACCTTAATGATCTTATTTTCTTCGACTGCTGGGTCTCAACAAGTTTTTTATACTGTTTCAAATATTTGTAGGTTTCATTCTTCTCTCGCAGAAATTAAACTGTGCACATCCTACTAAGGTCATCTATGAACAATAGATAGTATCTGGCTTTACCTATTGACGCATTCTCCATCGGTCCACATATGTCGGTGTGAATCAGTTCTAGGACTTCATGACTTTTGTTTACAGTTTGAGGGAATGGTAGCCTAGTTTGTTTTCCTTCACAACAAACCGTGCAACTGGCCTTGTCAGGGCCGCACTTCTCTCCAAAACTAACACCTTCAACTGCTCCATTTTTCAATTTATTCAAATTAGTTGAATTGATATGACCAAGACGTCTATGCCAAATATTACTCGATACTTTTACTGCAGCTGCGAACACTTGCTCACATTTCACAACATTTAATCTGTATACACCATTCTTCTGTTTTGCCTCGCCAATACAATCATTCTGTGAGTTATAAATCAAACAACCATGTTGATTAAATTCCACTCCGTTTCCGTTAGAAATTATTCTACTCACTGATAGTAAATTAGTGGTGAGGTTAGGCACATACAAAACATTGTTTGCATTCATGTCAAAACTGTTACTGCCGACACATGTCGTAATCTGTAAGTCTCCTGAGCATTCAACAGGCACTATCGTTTTATTTGCTACGATAATCTCCTTAACCTTGGGTTGATAACAAACATTCGACAACAAATTCATGTTGGAAACCAAATGAGCACTTGCGCCGGAATCCAAGTGCCAGTCGGTTTGACTGAACTCACTTGTAAGAAAAACTGCACTGAATGCATTTGTCTTCGCTTTCTCTGTACGTGGGCATTGATTTCTATGGTGCCCATTTTGCTTGCACTTATATCAACGAATTGTCTTTGCTGTTCTATCATTACGGCCCCCATGATGGCTGCTATCGGCGTTACCAACACCACCACTGATAGTGCCCGTCACCGAATTCGTTCGGTTTCCGTTCCCACTGCTGCCGCCATACTGTGATTGATTTCTGTAGCCGCCGCCATATTTATGATGTTTTTTTGAGCGATGAATGCACCTTCTGACTTCACCTCAAAACTCATATCCAACAATTTTGTTTTCATTGCGTCCGCGCTCATATTGATGCCTGAGTGTTCGATTGCCATAATCATTGGTTCGAACTTCTCCGGTAATCCGGCTAACATGAGCGATCCTATCCACTGGTCGTTTATTTCGAAGCCAGTGCCTTTCAGTTTCTGTGCCGTTTCAATTAGCTGGCTAACATAGCTGGTCATCGAGTCGCAGTTTTCTAGACGAATATTCATGAGGTTTCTAAGCAAACTGATTTTACGTGAGTATCCAGAATCGTCGAACATATTTTTCAAAGTTCTCCACAATTCATACGTTGTTTTACACTGCTTCTGTTCGAGATTTGGTGAAGTCAAATCTCTGGCCACCTCACTCAAAAGGCAGCACCTCTCGGGTGCTGTCACACATTCACACTACTACAAGCGTGTCGTCTAGGCTAGGCGACACACACGCACTCACAGGGCCTAGAGAAGGAACAATTCGGCGCGCACAATCGATCACGAGACACGCGTCGCCCTATCAGCGTGCCCTAATTTACACACACATCCGTGTCGCCCAAACTGGACACTCACGAACACACTAACGCAAGCCAGGAGATCTCCATCAATACCACGGATCGATGGGGAAATCGCTCTCTTCCTCGTGGACTTTCACACCGTAAACATTTCGCGATCTCTCGATCTCTATTATTCATTCTCACCACAACGTGGTCGCTAAGTTCTACAATTCTGTAACTAATTAACTTTTCTCACGTGCAACGCACGTTTGATCTCATCGGGTGCCGACTCAACGCATTAAATGATTTATACAATTCTTTGTGCGCAAGTTGCAACGCAAATTGTTTAAATTAACCTGTTGGCATACCGATGGCCACGTGAATTAATATAATCTCGTGTGCTCTTTTCTTTTCTACATCTCGCACGTAATTATTCTATCAACGATCACACTCTCATTAAACTCAAACTCAAAAGTGTAAATACTTGTATAATATTGGTGTTTTTCATCAAATGAACGCAACTCGCTTTCACACCACGTGTTCCCAATTGTCTTCACCACGTGTGTGATATCTTCCGGTAACTCATCATTCACATCATCATTCATCTCTTTCATCATCCATTCAATCGACTTTTCAACAGCTTCATATGAACATATAATGATGCATCGATCGTAAGAATTAGTTTTGCTTTCGCCTTCACATGTGTCCGCCATGCCTTCCAACACTAACACGTTTTCCGCCGCAAAACACCAGTCGTCATAATTTTCACGACCTTTCAACTTTGGGACGTTTACCAAGTGATTAGTTGAGATTTTCAAACTTATTGCACTGAATTCTAACTGAAAATATGATTGTTATTTCGTGACTGGGCCCATAACCTTATAAAACGCTATAGACGATTGGCAATCAACTGAACTTTCATTACAGATTATATTTACATCATTTTCTCTCAACTAAGACACCAGATGACGCTCGTGGTAGTAGATATTATTCTGTTATATTCATTCTACAGCTTTGGCTTTCGTGCTGATTTCGTCAGTTTTTCTTATAAAAGTAGAAATTGACTGTTTAGATGCTAAAGGCTTTCGAAGATGAATTTTCGACGTCATGTGATTTTTTGTCACAGTCAACTCTGCATTCATTATTACATTGCATGTACGGCATTTAGCTTTGTACTGGTCTTCAGGCACTTTACTGAGTCATTGCTTGTAATCTTCATTTTTAAGCCAGGCGTCTCTGAATTTTTGCTGGCGATGCTTGTTGATCTTGGTGATTTTTCTGGGAGGTGTGATATCCAAGTCTGATTCAATCAGTTGACTGCTCGTACTATCTACTTTGCATGTAGGACTTATTCTTCATTGCACAGATAAAAATAATTAATAGGTTAGCAATTTATATAAAATATACAGCCACTGAAATAATGTACTTGATAGATATACCTACTTGCCAGTGATAACAATCACTCCGAGTGTGTAATCAAAATTTTGTTGCTCTAGAAAATTACTTCTTTCTCCACTTAATTTGAATAATTCCTTTTGTCAGAGCGAATACAGACATATAATCCTAATAATATAACTGAATGATTGCCAACTTTTATACACAAAATATACGATACATATGAAGTGTGAACACAATCGAAATATCGAGCTTATATTCTCTTGTTCGCATTGGTAGATGCTATACTAACCAATAAGAAAGCGTGTACAGCAGGCGCTGGATAAAGTTACAGTATCGGCAGTGGTGAAACTTAGCAGAGCGGATCGTAAGAACCAATAGGAATAGAGAACTTGTATTTCCCGGTTTTTGCCCGAGATTTTATTGGACAAAATGAAATCATGGTACTGCGATTTAGACTATCAGCGCATGAGTGAAATAATATAAATTCCCAAATTTCGCATCATGATAGAAATTATCGTACAATCTGCGTACGATGATAATATGCTATGGTACATCGTACGTAAGCTCAAAATTATCGTATGTGAACGTTAATTATCGTACGGTTCCGAACGCTGATAATAATCGAATGCACTATTTGAGTATTGAATTTATAACAAAGTGTGGCATTATATGAGCTGGGCCGTCCGTAAGGCTATACCTGAGTGCAGCGAGCGAAAGTACATTTTGTAACACAAAGCACTAGAATGTATATATTGTAACGCTGCACTCCCCTATTCGCCGTTTTACGGGCGAGAGAGTGCAGGTTATAGTGGAGGTGGTTGAATTCTCCTTGAATCCGTTTGGGATGCCACCCAGACTATGGTTGATAATTGAAAAATGTATTCGTGTGTCTGGGGACACGAATACCAACCTCTGAAAATAAATGATTAGCGGGTAATACGACTCGTCATAATAATTAACAGATGGCGTTAGATTAAACGGAATGTTTATTAATCACAAAAGATAATGAACGGAAAATGATATAACTGAATCAATAATGTAGGTGTGTGGCAATAATAGTCACGCCTTATGATTCACGCAATAGTATACGCAATGATGAACACGCTGATGTGCGTCATAATAATGATCAATAACAGTTCGATAATCCACTGTACATGATATTCTAACGCCTTCGCGCTCTGAGCGCGCGTATTGCCGCACACGTCACGAATAGAAGGGGTTAAACGGGAGGGGTAACGTCCGATACTGTTCGCGGGTTACACGGATAGGTCCACGACCTATCCAATTGCACTTCCAACAATTCAAAAGACTCTAATTCAAACAATTCAAATACAAACGTGAGATTCTCTCCACCACGCGAAATGACTCTAAAGGCGTCGCGAACCGCGCGTACACGACACACGTAATTGTAAATAAGCAACAATGGCCGCGGCTTGTCGACGGCGAGCTACTCTCGGCGCTCACACTTAAGTTCCTCGTAGCGATCGAGTACACGGCGCCTCTCGTTTACGTATTCCACCCTGAGTATGCGTGGATGGGCAGCTACGTTGTCTCCGGAACCTCAACGGAATCGCCCCTTGTCCAGGGAACGCCAAATACAATGATGTATATCGAATTGCGATGATGCGCACCTTTCACGTTTATGGCACGTTATTACGGCTCACGCACCAATTCTACGACTCGCGTCCAATTATTCGCCAGAGTCGTCACCAATGGTCACTAAATCGAGTCACCAATTACCGCCGAAACCAATTCACCAAATCGTATTCACTCGCCGGGTCGAACAATATATTCGTATAACTTCTGCGGCACGTATTATCGTAACAATGTCCTTCTTGAGTCTTATCTCACGTACACTCCTTATCACAGTCTATCACCGAGTGAGGAAGAAGGCGGAAATGTCCTCACTTCACTTTCTCTTTGACTTCCGTTGTCCCTATCCTATTAGCATAGGAACGACCTGATATTCCATATTAATATCAATACTCTATTGATTAGAGTATTGATCAGCGCGCGCCATCATCGCTGCGCCAATTCGGGGACGCATCTATGGGCCTAGCCCGATAGATGGGGGCACGGTATCTATTTTCGGTCATACGGCAATACGCGCTACAACTCACCATCCCACCGCCGAGCGTGAATTGTATCACCTCGTCACAATATATATGAATAGAGTGCTTGAGATGTAGTGTGTGACTCGCAGTGACTATCGAGCGCTTGATTGAGTAATTTAACTGAATCATTCATTTACAACTAATAAATTGGATGAATGCGGATGGTCATTCATTATTGAATGGTGTGTTCAGTTGCAATATATTAGTGAGGTTATTAGTATGTTAATTGTAGATACCTGTTACGTGTGTGATCGCGATTTACTTGAATTAGTTGAATGTAGTTGGTTGAGAATGTATTCTATGACAGTGATTCCCGAGCGAAGATAAGATGAATGCTGGTTTCACTAAATTTCCACAATTTTGATTGTAATAACTAATGAATATAATTTTGTTAACTAAACTGTCACACGATGTGTCCACTATCGCATCAGTAGGGGGTTATGGAGAGTCTCAGACCACATACCACCTGAGCAGCGAGGGTTTCTTCCTTACCCGCTCAGATGGTAATGTAGAGAGACGTTCACGACTTTCTGGGCCGGTTTGGGGATGGCAATCTGGGGGATGTGGCCTATTTTTTTCCCGCAGGATCTTCTTCACCAACATCATGGATACATGTTTTGTTCCAAGTATAGTGTGTATGATGTATTGAGGGTGTGGGTGGTGTGGGAGGATGTGTTGAACTAGAGGAGGTCTGTTTCACCATGTAGGATAGATGGTTTTTCCGGTTGGTGATCGCTATCCATGGAGGGGGTGGTGGTGGTGGTGGGGTTAGTACGGTTGCTGGTTTACCATGGTGGTGGTAGATTTTTCTTTTTTTTGTGGAAAATATGTTTTTCCTACCATACCCATAAATTATCGACGCGCCGCCTATGATGCGTTCGAAGATCTAATTGGAAATTCTCACCCCCTCTCCATGAATTTCCCCGTTTATTTTTTTTTTCGAAACTAAATAATATGATGTTTTTTTATCTTATTTTTCAGTCTCACCTTATAGTATTGACGTGAAACATTGTGCGTGTGATTTTGAGTTGATCATGACTATTGAAGAGCGCACTTTTATAGACGAACAGAAGATGGTGATGTCCTATCCACCACATACTCTCACTTATCTCGATGTGATGCATGAACACTTTGATCCAGACATTCCTAAAGTATGTGTTTGAATTTGTAAAAGATTTTCTACTTTTCCATGAGAATATATCGAGGATGCATCGTTTACGTGGGAGTAAAAATATGACGGACGTTGAAAGCGTTTCGAGGAATGTGGAGAGTGTGAGTACACTTGTGATAGTTTTAATGTGATTGCAAGAATGGTTGATGACATTGGAGACGATGCAAATGACTTGATGAAGAGTCTCTACTTGATAAAGCATGAGATTGAAATAAAGGAGAGAAGATCCTACAGTGAAATTCCTATTTTGAGTGATGCTGTGGAAGACACTACGAGTAATGACTCATCAATCGATGTGGGAGAGGATATCACTATTGCTGAAGATCTTGTGAGAAATATGATCTACGAATCAAATCATATGAGTCTCATAAGTCGGCAACTGAAACGTTGTATATTCGATGTGAAAATTGAAAGGAAGATGGAGGGGGAGGAGGAGGACATTGATGTATGCGTATGATAAAGTTGAATAAAAATAAATCATGATTGACAAAATTCATTTGTGATTAAATCATTTATTATATTTCCTCATATACTCATTATGTTTAGCATACAATACAGGTTCAAGTATTTCATTATCTGCTTGATTCTACATTGAAATCGCTCACGATCACGCGCTATTTGTTTCCATGGACCACGACGAGCATTTTTATATGCATAATCCCATGTATACATCATATGGATGTGTGGTCTAAATTTGAATTGAATTGTCATTTTTGAAAAATTTTTCTCATCCTCTACTCTGTCAAACTGAAAAACTCCCACTGATTTCCGCACTGTACAACTAATGGGTTTGTACTCAACTATACGATCGTGCAATACTAAACAATAGGCAGAAGTCTGTGCTGGGGACTCATTGTGACTTTCAAATTCAATTCTCACATCAACCGGTCCAGCTTTAAGATTCTCATTTTGCTCAGAACAATCGATAATTATCAATGGAGCATCTGTCGCAAATTTAGATCTAGTTAAACAGGGCTCGGCATGTCGACCATAATAAGACTGTTGGAAATTTGTGTACGTATCATACAAAACAGCGTATTGATTGCGAGCAAAGTCAACATTCGAATTTCCATATGGATATGATTGTGAGTTTAAGAAAACTTCAACATCCCTCAAATTACAATGATCAAATAGACTGCAGTTTTTCAATATAGCATTTTTACGCCCCGTTTGGAATCCGAGAATGATGTAGCGTGGTTCCTCCAATTGGGTAGTAGTATTAACAACCCATACATTTTTCGTTGATGTCGGAAGCAGCGGATATTCATATAAATCCCATGCACGAAAACTCATGGAAATGGATGGATCTTTCGCTATGTAGTTGAGCAGATGAATTTTTTGTGAATCACACACTCTAACATATGGCACTCCACTCTATTTTTTGGAGTGAGAGTTTCACATTTTCAGCGATGGTTTGAACGATGGCATTTGTATCGATATTTGCTCGTGTGAGAATCAATTCATGTTTCGCATTAACAATGACTTTGCGAGAATCCTCAGCGACTCCCAATAATAGACTCAGTGGAATTGTAATATCGAAATTACCTTGATCATCGACATATTCGTCATTAGTTTCTTGTAACTATCCAGCATTCTGTAGTAGATGTGTCTGCCCAGAGCGTA
>JABMBR010005573.1:0-67291 GCA_018881525.1 Meteorus sp. PSUC_FEM 10030008
AATAAAATGTGAATGACAAGTGAGAGAGAAAAAAAAAGAACAAGAAGAATAAATAGGAGAATAAATTTTTTTGTAATTTTTATGATGACATGAATAAAATTGAAAGGATTACACATATGATATATAAGAATGCGAGAATATCGATGGGATAGAGCGACACAGAGCACACAAACACACAAATTACATTACAGAATAATGGTATGATATATATGTGTACGCGTGTGTATGTGTTTGTCTGTGGTGTGTGATTGTGTGTATGTGTTGATGTGCAAATGTAAAGACGAAAGAGCGTTGATAAAGTGTTGAATTAGACAACTAAACAAATGGGCTTCTACCTTTCATTGACGTTGTTTTAGCAATGTGTACCCTTAATCAGTCCTCTCAATGAATCACTTTGTCAGAAGGGCAAATATACAGCACTTTTGTGCATAACTGGCCAGTTTGTTATTTAAAATTCTCAATGAAAAAGGAAAACAGATATTGAGGTAAAATTGCGTGTGCAAGCTCGCACAGGAGTGTACAGGACACTGCAATAGTGCGATGAGAGGATTGGTGGGTTGATGGAGTTATAACAAGAGGGGGTGAGGAATGAATTATATTAAAGATAAAGAGAAAGAGCGTTCGCGCAGAGGCTCCGATCGAGTGAGCCTCTAGAGCACTAAAGACTTCACGTCCCCGTGTATATTCCCGGCAACACACACGCGTGAACACACGACAGTAGATAAGGCAACACAATGCCCCCTCTCCCTTTGTCACTCCTCCCGGCGCCACACGTTTTAACTCACATTTATACTGGCAGAAAATAGCCCCCCGAACTACACCCAAATAATCACCATTTTTTTTTCTGCCACACTATTCAAAGCGCGCCCTCGTGGTGCTATGTGGAACGTATGGCGAATCTGTAAGACGTTAATAAGGGGCCATTCACACTTGGCCAATCCAACTGTATTGCCACTATTGCCACTGTATGCGTGTTACACAAATGCAATGTACTATGTATACTACAGCGCCAAAAGTCGCACACACAATCAGCAGTAACCGTCTCAACGTTTCTTTTGCCAGAAACACGATCACATAGATGCCATTAATGGTAAACCGAGTGAGATGCAGATACAATCGAATATGTACACATATACACTTGCAACACATACATGTGTGCGCATATCAAGTCCCGGAATCTTGCATATATATGAATATATGTATTTTATGTATGTGTAATGTTCTCCGTGTCATGTATATACTGTGTTGGCGCCATGGTAACAGCAGAGATCTCGTGTCTCTGTTTCTAAAAGCCGCCAATGCGGCTTGGAATAGAATTCTGCTCCGTTAAATTAAATGTTTTCTTTTTTTCAGGACTGTCGTTAGATCGCTCCTGGCAACAAGCTACTCTTATATACACATAACTAGGATTTTTTTGTCATAGATATACTGTGCTATGAATTTGTAACTCCATATTATGTTATTACCAATGGAGATCAACACTTCCGTAACCCATCTATTTTCCTTCCTATTTTACACTTGAAATTTGAGATATGTGTGCACATGATAATAAGTTGGAAGGTTTGCAACTCGATACACTCAATTACTCCTGCGCGTTTCTGTTCCGTCGGGGAAATATCACCATTCTATTCGTATTTATCTGTGCATTTGTTATTCTTTTTGTGGTCTCTTTCGTCTGTGTTATGTACTGAGGAATTGTCATATGAAATTAACACATCCTCTACAGATAAAGGAATGTTACGAAATATTATTCAAGCGCGAATTTATATATAGAATTTGTTTTGATTGACGTTCGATTAATTCCATTAAATTTCATCACCACTCATAAGGACATCGGAATTTACCAATTGTAATATTTTTCATTCAAGTCAATGATGTCACGTGGCAAAATTATTTTAGTTCAATTGGACGATCAACTGTTGCCGGGTCACGTGACATCTCTGACGGCACCAATCGCATCTGCACACAAGTGGCGCTTTGGTTTGAACTCTAAAAACCTCCTACAGTTGCAGGCATTTGACAATGCCCGCCAGACGAACAGCTGAGAAGCGTACTGATAGGTGATTCGTGCATTCTGTGAACTTGTATGAAACCTCGATGAGAAAGGATCAATCAACGACGAATGGTGTGCGCGATGTCGCACATCCAACGTGAAGCATATCGCTACGATCATTTTCAAGTGAATAGAAATACATAACCAAATATAACCTATAAGCAATGATATTAGTTGAGGAAAGTTATTGATAGGCGCGTGTTTTCCTCAAAAATTGAACACATACATCGAAAATGGTGAGAAAGTTGAAATATCATGAGCAAAAATTGCTCAAAAAAGTGGATTTCATATCATGGCAAGCCGACAATAATCTGCATGAAGTGAAAATTATGAGAAAATATCACATTCAAAAGAGAGAAGACTATACAAAGTGAGTTGTTCGTTGCACGTTGCATTTTTCATATTCAATTACTAGGGAATGTACATGGCGGATTTATTGCTCATTCTAGATATAACAAAATATCTCGTGAAATACGCGAGGTAGGCAGAAAAATCAAGGAACTAGAGGCCGAGAATCCATTCAGAATAGAGCAGAGTGCGATGTTATTAGAGAAATTGTATATGATGGGGTTAATAGCTACGAAATGGGACTTAGCACTCACCCAAAAGTTAACGGCTAGCTGTTTCTGTAGACGCCGACTTCCCGTGGTGATGGTGAGGAATAAAATGAGTCAGACTATAAAAATGGCTACACAGTTCATTGAACAAGGTCATGTGAGAGTTGGTGCAGAAGTAGTCAAAGACCCGGCATTCTTAGTTACCAGGTAATCTAAGCTCGATTATCATTGTCGATCTCCAAGAGAGACAGACAGTATAAGAAAACAAGAAAGGCTTCGTGAACTCATTTTCAGGACCATAGAATGAATAGAAGGGATGATGCATAAACTTATATATTCTACTGCTTACATCGAAATTCTCTCTTCACACTCTTCTCTACATTATGTTGATTTTCGTAACATCGGGACAATGCATATCCAAATATAACTTTTCACTAATTTCATTCGTGTCTTAATGTCTAGGAATTTGGAGGATTTCGTCACGTGGGTGGATACATCGGCTATCAAAAAACATATTTTGGAATACAACAATACTGTAAGTTATTTCGTTATATAATGAAATGCCGTCTCGATTGATGTCTTTAATCCTTACGTTTTTTTTTTCAGCGTGATGATTTTGACATGGTTTAAAACCCTAGGCACGTGGACCAATTTTTGTTCACTATTTTTATTAACTTTTATGTGCATATATTGTAAATAAATTAAATTGACTCTAATCGCATTCATGACTCACGTTTGAAATCCCGAATATAATATATGGTTGACTTCCGACTAATCTTGACCTGTCTATCATAATTATTCCTTTATCATTGAAAATAACGTAGATTATCATGATAGGTTTCTTTGTGCTATCGTCTGATAGAATAAACTTTTTGGGTAGAGAAATGATGGAGAAACGATTTTCCTACCTCTGCACAATGGTCCACAATATATACCATCACTGAAGACTTCGTTATCTTCGAAAATCCAACTGATATTGCCCGAAAAATACTATTTCACTTTATCTCGATGCGAGACAAAATTGTTTTAACACATGTAGAATTTCAGATATAAAAGTTTTGCACTTAATACGAATAATCATGGATGTACAGACAAATGTATGCATCTACATACACACACTGTTACATATTTATATAAGTTGAATAATAATTTTTCGTTTTTTTCACTGAATTATAGTATAAACGTTTATTTTTTGGCGAATGATATTTTCATTGCATGTGATGGAGTTATTTTGAAACCTTGTAGAGCATCCTTGGCTGCACCCGATTGAACTTCATTCTCGAACTCAACGAATGCGATATCATGTCGATTTGGTACAAGCCGAACTTCTTTGAATCCAGGGAATTGATTGAACAACATGGATAACATCATCTCAGATGTCTCATCAGGCAAATTAGTGAGGAAAAGAATTTGGTTAGGGGGTTGTTCTGGAACAGCAGCATTTATCATTCCAGGATGTGGCTGTACACCAGGGTGATAACCAACTTGCTGTGAATGTTTTGCTTGTTCTTTTGCTCTTTTCTTCGCTCTCTTTGCCTCTTCATCTGCTGGTGCAGGCACACGTTTTGGTTTCTTGGGCCTCTCTTCGAATGTTCCCTTAATTTTTGCTACTATATCACTGTCAGTTTTCGCATATTGTATTCTCTATGGAAAAATTTAAATATCACTCAGATAGCGAAGTGTTTGCTTAGGAGTAATGAATGGAACACAAAAAAATTCACTATTTACCATTGGTTTATCATAGAATGGAAACCCTTGCATCGACCTCAATGCAGTTGTTGCGCTCGCTATTTCCTTGAATATGACGAACGCCTGGCCCCTCATTTTCAGTGTTTTTAGTGCAACAATGTCTATTATTTGTCCAAACTGTGAGAAAATCGCATATAATGACTTCTTGAGCTCCTCTTTTTTAATTTTTTCATTCAGGTTGTTGATGTAAATCGTATTATTCGGACGGATATCCATGGTGACTGTAAAAATGTGAATGTATAATAATAATAGAAGTGATGTCGAAGTCATATATATATGTATATATTGTCTCCAACAAAACGTTTAAGAACTGATATCGAAAAGAGAAATACCGAAACAGTGTAATGTTGTGAGTTGAAAAAGAAAAAAAAGAGAGGTTAGGATATAAACGCGACTCTCTTTCATTTGGTTCGAAAACTTTTGGAACTAGTCTAATACCAAGATTGATAGGAATCTTTTCGTTTCTACTGTGTGAATTCCTGTTCCCAGTTTGAGAAACTAATCAAGCCAGAAGATGGGATTTTCGAGCCTGAAGATGCCGGCTATTAGCGTCAACTTTTGATAGGTTAAATTTATATATATTTAATTTTTGCTTACGTCGGTTTTGCTTACCAATGTTGAGTCCAACACGCAAAATTATGTTTATGGTCGCTGTAATCGGACTGTTCCCCTTCTCCCCAGAACACAGCATCTCAGTCGCGCGGGCTTTTCAAACATATAGATGCATCGGCAAACAATTGACTTTCAGAATGAACCAATCCTCGAGTGAATTCAGGCAATCATCCATGCGACATAAAACTATTGAAAAAATTACACTTCTATGAATAATATCCTGAGGCGGGTCTGAGTAGGTGAAAAATCTGTAACTTTCAGAAGCCGTAAATTTCCAGAGAAATACATGTAGTGCCCTCTGGTGTTGCGCCAAGATTTTCACCTCATGTGTGATTACATTGGAATTTAAGAAGTTTGCAGCTGCTTCTTGAATCGTCCATTTGTAGAAGTAAAGGACGGATATGTTCATGCTATCTTCGGAAAAAAAATCATCCTCTTCAGAACTTTGACGTTATGATATTTAAAAATCATCAATGATATTATTAGTAGTATATTTAATTGACAATAACATATCAAACAATCAATTCCTATGTCCATCCATTAACATTATATGTTCATCTTTCCTACAGAATTCCAGTGAAAGAGAGAATAACATAAAATCTCTTTTTGCAATGTTGAAAAAATTGTGGGAGTCATTAAATCATTATTCATATATTCAGATTCTTCTAGATATCCATTTGCCTCATATATTTGCAGAACGGCATGATTGCCGTAAGTCTAGTCTCCTTTACAATTTGTAATTAAACGACAACACACAGCATCACTTCACAATGAGTCCATCTCAGATGCTGTCCAGTGCAATCAGATATCATCAGATACCCAGAATGCAATTAATCATGTTCATGGATGCAAATTCATATATTGAAATTGTAAAAAGTATTTACAGACATCGATACATTGATGGATTAAAATAGAAGTGAGGGACAAGGTTTGTGTTTAGGATTTATGACGATACTCACGCATATAGAGAAAAAATTACGATTTGTCTCCAATTTCAGGTTCGATTGCATACGAAGTCTAAATTTCAGTTGTTGAATTTTCGCGGTAGCGCGCGCGCGCATATCTAACTTTAAGCCATAGAAACATTCAATTGTAAGTGATCTGCAGATTACAGTCATGACTGTTAATTCAACCTCTTTAAATCCTTTCGATTCCATGGTGACGCCATCTGTTGTAATCCGATAAACTTGATAACTGCATTCTCAGATTTTGCGGTGCCTAAATTCATTGAAATCATTTCCCCTAATGGTATTCCGATAGTATATAGGTGAAATCATAACATTGGGGCATACATATATCCTTTGAAGTAAGGAATGAGTAATTTCTCGTCATGCAACACACATTCATAGTTCATACCCATAGATACATCTGTCTTTAAAGGGCAAAACAAAAAAGTGTCACCCATGGCCCTTTATTTCATTCAAGAAGAATACACGTCTTTGACGGCATATGAGTACTTTGCACAGAACTCACAAAAAATCGACTTCGGTCTTCATGATTCTAAACTTCGATCGTTCTTAGAAAATTAGGTAGTCACCTCCAGTTTATATTGCAGAGTGTCATCTATGGGGATGACGAATGACCTTTAATTGATTTTTCATATTAACCATAACTTCCATTATTTCATACATGAATTAGATCTGTTCCCATTCATCATCTCTCATATATTATATAAAATGAACTTTCCATTCCTCAGCCATCATGAAGGGCATATTTCTCATGGTAAGTTCTTCATAGATTCCCATGAATTTTTGTCCACGAAATATCCATATAAGATCCAGAGATTCGTGTATACTTTGTTGTATGTTATCGTTAAAAATCGTCGTATCTTATCGATAGATATATGTATACTCATGATATTAAGCGTCGCGATGTCTCATTCCAATGATTCGCGCAATTATCGCAATGGTCACTTGGGCTTGAATAAAAATCAAGAAAGCATTATGTCATAGATTTTCCGACATACACTCGAAAATTTGTTCAGGAAAAAATAACGAACAACACAAAATTATCTGTACAGAATTAAATTATTCATAGATATAAAACGAAAAATTTGCAAATCAATGCCAACTCCCCGCCATAACCCGACAGGAATTGTGGCGCACGTAAAATTTCCGTTCAACTCCTCGGTGTGAGGCTGAATTTGCGACAGTATTACGAATTGATCGACATAAGAGATGAAAGATCACTGTTATATCTAAAAAAAAATGCTAGGAAACGGAAGAATTTATTGAAAGATTGTTAGTTTCACTCAGGATCCCATCAAGAAATGTGAATCTCGTATGAGTAACCATACTATATGCAGCGTACACAGTGTGTATAATGTTCTGTCGGAATCGATTGGGGGGTTGACGTTGAGCGCGTGAAAACCAAGGGAGTAATTTTTTGGCGGGAGTTCCAGTCGTCGCGCGCGCAAATGCACGACTGGGGGGACGGAACATTTGGGCGATACACGACTATACCTGAATTGAAAATATCCTAAGCCCAACCGATTATTTTACACAATCAACCAACGATGTTCCATATTGCGTATTCAAATTCAACATAAGCGGAAAAAATTATATTTCTGTATAATGCTTCTCATTTGATATTCAAACGAATTCTACAGCATTCGTTCCTTGCTCTACTGTGTTGACGTGAAGAGACAACGAATTATTTTTGAATAATAATAGATTATGGTAACAGAATGATAGGAGAATGAAAAAAATATGCAGAGCCAACAGGAGAGCAAGAAAGATAAAAAGAAGAAGTGGCAGGGCCGAGAAATGGGGAGGGGGAAGCGGCAATTGTAAAAGCAGGCGAATGAGAGCGAGCAAGAATGAAGCAGAAGTGAAAAAGAGGAGGAAAGGATAAGAAAAGAGAAGGGATGTAGAGCGGGAAAGAGAGAGAGCAAGTGTAGTGGCGAGTCTACTCGTAATCGCACGAAGTTGGACGTAGCAGTGTGTTGCTGTGTATATAGCAACATATATAGAACGCACTGGATCAGAGCGCGCGAGAGTGTGAGCTGTGAGGGAGGGTATTTGCGATAGTGCAACTCCGAACAAGTCCGATCGTGTCTCAGTGTGCCTGACGCCGACGCCACGACGCGCGCACCGGCAGCCGCCTTTGTCTCCACATACCATACGAAGATCCGGAGGTGAGTACCTTGGAACACCGCTTCACGTATTTCTCACATCAATTTACTATTATTTTTTCTTACTATTTCGCCCTTATGATAGTGTAAAAAAATATTGTCCACTCGTCCATCGAGTGGTTGATTTTTTCAAGTACTTGTAACAGTTAGAGATGGTTTATATACAGAGATATTAATTTTCGCGGAGCAGTTGACGGTTCGATTTTGTGCGACGACGCCGCGTCTCGACGTCTCACGATTAATGGCGTCTTGCCGGGATTCGTTTGCTCGTGTGGAGGCCATTACAATATAAGTTCATTGAATGGTTTATGGTTCTTAATACAAAAACACTCGATATTTAATTTTTAACATAATCTCCGTATATTTTTTTTTCCGCATCATATTCGTTTCTGTTTTTCTTATTATTTCATGAGAGGGTAGAATAAATGACGCGCGAACGCGGTGGCGTCGTTCCACGCAAAGCGCCGTCGCGACCCACGCGTTGCTTGCTTTTCTATACCCTTTCTTCAATTTGTCGTTCTTGTCGCGATGTGTATGGTTAACTTTTTTCAAAAATGGCCGGCACTAATATAACGCCAAGTTCTCGTTTGAGATGAAAATACGGGTGAGGAGAATTTTTAATTGCACACAGCCGTAATTATAAAGTGAATTTTGTCATAATAATTAATTTTCTTATGCGTATCGACAATGTTTTTTTTCTATTGTTTTCGCCACATTAAATAATTTTTCCTGTACATTTTGCAATATTGTGCTGGCAAAATGGCGGGAAGCTCTGACGTTTTGAGGGTCACAATGTGAGGTCGTGTACAGAATAGTCGAAATTGATTGGTCTTCGTGTGCCCGATTGAGCGCGCTCCACACCGAAAATTGACCAAGATAAAAAAGGAAAGGATAAAAAATATATAGAATACGTCGATTTTTCAACTAATCAACTGAAAATGTAACGGATGTTTTTTATAGTCAAGTGTCGTTTTGGAGAGGAAATTTAATTTCGTATCGATTTGAATTAATTGTAGTTTAGTATATAAATGCTGTGTGTTCGCCAATAGAATTTGCCGTCCGATAGAATTTTAATGTTCTTGAAAATCGACAGACGCCTCGTCTAAAATCGATACAATGGAGTGGAACTTCACGTTTGTTATGTGAAAATCGCTGTGTTGTGGTTTATGGATTGACTATTTTTTCCCTGTATTTCCAACGAATTTTCAGATCGCATTTAGCTAAGATCCCGGCAACGCTGCCATTCTCAGGCTATAATATTTCTTGATTACATTACATTGAAAGGTGGGGGAAATGAAGATGGCGATTCTCCCGCCTTCGATATAGGTACATTTATTCCGGAGTTTTTTTTATTAACAACCATGAATAAATGTATATCACATATGATACATGACTGAATATATATGATCCATTCAAGAATTATAGAAAATCCGATTTCATCGCGTAAGAATAAATTTTTCATTTTTTCTCTTTGTGTGATTAGACAAAATAGGTTATGGAATAAGATGTATCTCAAATGAGTGATGAAGAGTGTAAATATAATTGGGATTTTTTTTTCCAGAGGAATAAGTGTCCAATATGTCGGACGATAATTCACCAGTTGTTGAAGAACAGAAGAAAAAACGAGGACGTCCCCCAAAGAACGCAGAAGCAAAAAATGCAGTAAAAGAGCCGAAAAAGCGAGGTAGGACAGCGGCGACAGAAAAAATCAACGCGACTCGTCCACCAAAATCTGATAATGAAGATGATGCACCACCTGGACCCGTGAAAAGGGGCAGAGGTAGACCGAAAGGTTCTCACAAAAAGAAGGTATTGAAGAAGTTGCACAGGTGTACATAATTAATCGGTACTGAACGACTCAATTAATGATATGAAATATTTACCAATGTAATTTTCAAGCAGGGTGCGCCAAAAGCTAACGCGTCTTCACCTGCCCGTGGCCGTGGCAAACCCAAAAAGGTAGAAGAAAAACCGGAAAGCACCGGTGAGGAGGAAGATGATCAAGAAGAAGAGGAAGAAGAAGAAGAAAACTGAACAGAAAGAGCGAAATAGTCATAACGACTTTTGGGACTTCATTTTCGGAGTTTCCCCCCACCCCCATCATTGCTGTCGATTCTTCGCGACCCTTAAATTTTTTTTTTAATATTTGGTTCTTGTCCTAAGTTCAACGTTAATCGATGCACGAAAGTGTAACGAGTAGAGTCTCTTTACCTCAACGATGATGTGGATGTCAGCATCCTGTTCTGCTTCTCGTTGAAATGATTCATTGCCGCTCAGTTAATCGAGCCAAAAATTAGAAAATGTAAAAAAAAACCAAAAAAATGACAAAATTCAATTGAAAAAAAGACGGAAAAAAAATGACATGATATGACGAAACGACTCATACAGTTCCACGAGACTCGCGTATCGCGAAATGCGTCTCGTCTCTCCTTTTTAGTATTAATATATTTTTAACTTTTATTTAGATGACACTTGAAATATATAAGTAATAAAACTGGTTATGCAAGCGGATTGAAAATTTGTAACGTTACAAACGCCGAAATTTGTGATTGAAATGTCCACGACACGGTCGAAAATTTACCAATATAATTGAGAAAATACTCCTATTGTTACATGGTCCTTGTTTTTTTTTTATTTTGACCATCGGAACGGCAACGACGCAACTATCTACTCGTGCACATCAATGCTATCTTCGAGAGAGAAAAAAAGGAAGGATAATTATTGATTCAAAGATCCACAATTGTAAGAAAAAGTTAATAGAGAATAAATAGAATGGGAATTCGTTGCGTGCGAAAAATTTCGCTCCCATGCAATATCGATCATATAAAAAACAAAAGGACAAAACGCTGGAAGAAAACTCAATTCAATTGTAGAATTATAATATATCTCGTATATCACGAGCGCGTGAAAATTATTTCGATTTTATCACATCTACGAAAAAAAAAGAAGAAAAAACTTGGATAAATGAACATTGAAGTCCCGCTTATGAGACGAACAAGATTTGTGTGGATGTAAAATTTGTATTAAAGTAAATAAATTCACAGGATAATCTTATTTAAACCAGTATTATTTCTGAGCTGGGATTGGGTAGGGGACAATGATTGAATACCAGTCAGTATGAATGTATACCTCAGATTTGAGACTTTTTTTTTTCATTACTTTATATGCGTGCTAGACCAGCAGTACAATCTATTCCCATCAAGATTGCAAAAGAAAATAGGTTCTACATTTACAATAATATCCGTTTTACTCAAAATATAGCTGCGAATTCGAAAATCCAATGGTGCATCTCACATCTAATGTTAATTTGGAAATTATCAGCATTTGCTTTCACATATTCGACGATTGATTTCTAATTTATTCCCGACTACAGTTTTCTCGCCGATTATTATGGCACTACAAAATTGTATTTCTATTACCAACATGTCATTGAATTTACTAATTGCTGACATTTTAATCGTTGTAATCTTTGGTTCTCTGCATGAATGTACGTGCATATCTAAATATTATGTGATACTATTAAAATTCGAAATTCCTACGTCTGGCTATTGCAAAGGAGTCGAAATAAGTTCCAGACGATGATGAAACTAAGCGGTTAGAAATTACTAATCGTCGAAATTTGAAGATAAATATATATGGAATGGAGAAAAAACTATCAAAAGCTTAGTTTGCATTATATAATTTTTTGCACATGAATTTCGAAGACCTGTGAATAGAACTGTCTAGTAGGAAAAAGCGATATGGTAAAAATTCTGGAAGGTTTCAAGCAAAACTTCGCAATTGTAGGTACCATCAGTTTTGAATTAAAATCTCACAAAATCATGGATTGTCAATATTTGCAGAGCGCACAAATGGCAGCGCAGAGCTACTGTAATGCATCAGTTGCATTTGGCTTTTTTGCATTAGCACATCAACCTTATTCGTATCAGTGTTTAAAATATGTGATATTTTTTTGCGCATCACAATTTGTCTACAAGTATTCGGTTCTTGTAGTTATGAGCAATTTGGATCATATTCGTAATTTTTTTCTTCCATTAAATCTTTGCATAGTGTTGAAGAAAATAAATATGAAACAATTTGAACGACATATTTACAAAAACAGGTAATCGGAATTGAGTCACGAGACTAATTCGCCATGATCAAACTTAAGTACGAACAGTTATTACATATGCTCATTCACACATTGTTATTTTGAAATCGTCCGCAGAATGTACCCGTATAGTATTGCTAAGAGCATAATAATTTGCACTATGACTCCAAAATTCCTCCTATATAGTACATATTTCAATCCCATCATTACTTTGTTGTGTTCCGAGATTGACTCACGAGATATACATCTATGAAGATTGAAATTTTTGCTTTCACAATCCATGTTGCATCGGCTAAATGATTCAATCGTCCAACTTGAAATCATCCGATCCAATTATAAGGTCAAAGTTCGACTGCTATTTGCTATTTGTAGCAACTACACATTCACATGACATGAAAGACACGAATCATAAATGATTTATCTAGTGCGAAATAAAAAAGCTGTATGAACACACGGGAGTAAAATCCGAAGTTTGTAATGAAGGCAAATAAAACTAATGAAGAGAATGACTTCATACATACAGTAATTGGTAATGGATCACTGTTTTGGAATGTATACTCATCGTGAGAGTACATGTAAGTATGTATTAAAATATTAATGCACAATCCCGTCCAGAATAGATGGAATATCACCACATCGCCACAACAAACCATTTTCACGTTTTAGTGCAACTCTCATGAATTTTTGAAATGCTTTAGACTTTGGTTAAGATATTTTTCATTATTTTTGCGAACACAAAAATTCAACAACGCAAATATTAAATATTTCATTAATTTGCAGTGCGGCTAAATTTTTGTGGTGCGTGAACACTGTCAGCACACGTCTTCAGCAATTGTATGCAGTTCCATAGCATCATCATTCACTCCGCGATTAACATTCGATTTCACTTTGCTACCAGGCAAAAAACGTGGTGGTATTTGCATCGGATTATCATCCGAGGGATTTTGTGTACCACTCGGATGGGTTCTGATGCGTCAGTGGCCAAAGAGCTCGGCATTTTCCTCATGGTCCATTGATTGATAACCCTGCTGTAAATTCAACTCTAAGTTATTCACGAGGTAGTTTTAATAAATTAAAAGGGATAATGAGTTCGTACTCTTCGTTGACGGTTAACGAGTCCTTCATCGAGCAATTCAGTTTCCCAATCATCTTCACCTTCCTCGCCCGGATCAAAATTGTACAAGGGCATTAAACGATGCCGTAATTGTTCCAGTTTTCGGCGTCGTGAAATAATAAGAACCTGAAAGATAAATATGAATTGCCATATTCAATGTTATATTCACGATTATAAAATGAATAATACTTTCATGGTATATCACTGTTTATACCACTGCTGATAGAATGATGACGAAGATCATAACACCGAGTGGCACGAATATGTACTCTACCCCTTCAGGTGGACCAAATTCATCAAATGGCTCCTCAGTGGTTGTTGTTGTACATATGGGATTCTTCGTTGAGCCATTGATGCGATTGTCTTGAGTTGTGACCGCTTTGAGAATATCCAATGTTGTCTGCGTTGTTCCATTAATACCTGCAAATTCGGTGGAGCTCTCGGTGGTTCCATTGTATACAATATTACTCATATCCGTAGATACTTTCTCCAAATTGTGCAATAAAATTGTTGTTAAGCGTGTGTTGTTAGTTGCATCTTCCATGACCTTATGATATCATACACAAGTAAATTTATCATTAGTCACCAAGCAGACAAGTGTTTTTATTTGAAATGAGTGAATTAAATTTTCTACTTTCCATGGAGTTGTTGAAACTCCAAAACTTCAACAATCATGAACAACGACATAATACGAATGACGAAGCATTACGTTCAGTTTTCGACTGTTATAATCTTCGAGGTTAATTTTACTAGTTTAATGTTTACAAAGTCAGTTGATCGAGTTTGTGCAATCGATGATGCGCATGTTAACTCACATATGAAATGTATAACATAGTAAGTCAAAATATAACAATCTCACAATACTTGAGATACCAGATGTATTGCATGATATGAATTCGTTTGAAATTATGCATAATTATATTCTGCCATTACATTTACTCACGACAATGTATTTCTTTATTCCGCTAGTAAAATGTTCTATTGTTTTTTTCTCAATACTTTCGAACGAGCATTGAGTAACTAACATATATACGTATATTGAGCATGTCCGATAATATATATTTTACGTGTGGTTGGTCATAGCCAATTGTAATTCTTTGAATGCAGGGAACATTTTCATAGGGCAGGTATCCCAACATGCGCGGGAAGTCATTTGCAAGAATCTCATTCGTCAAATGCTAGTGATTCGAACATGGCTGCTAAGAAAATGTAAAAGTAAAAATTATACCATCTATTGCATGGAACTGAAACTCGATTGGAGTCGTCCAATCGAAAATCTAAGAACGGTCTGTGATTCATAATTGATGATAATTATGAAGAGGCGCCACTACTTCATTGGTTTGACACGACAGTTGACGATGAAACTTGTCATATCGGAACGATTAGAAATATTTTTTGAGAACACGATGTATTTAATGAATTATTATCTGTAGCGAATTGATACCAATCTGATCGACAATGAGACAAAATTGAACGATTCATATGTTGTAGAAGCATAACGCCCGTTTGGAAAGGAGAGTGTTTGAATTCGTCTCGACTATGGAGACTATACACTCCATATAGCGTATAGTCTCCATAGTCTCGAAGATGCATCGAATTTATTTTAGTACTGTCTACGACCGACTCGTCAACACGGAATAGAATGGCGCTACTATCGCTATTTTTCTGGATCGCTTATTTCCCGCGCGTTTTTTTGTAAATATATAGGAACGTATTATGTACAGTTATCCTGAATTGCATCATGTGTGCACTGTTTGTATTTTGAATGCAGTTTTCTGGTCTGTTTCATGACCCCTTGATATGGTATTTCTTCCTTGGCTGTCACAGAGTACGCATTTACAATGGCCCCGATGGATTATCTGCAAATTATGTTAGGATTTTATTCAGACTCATCAAAAAATCTATGAATAAATATGGTAATAATTATTTCGTAGCCATAACCTGCATTTCCTTGAATTGTTTATGAATGTTTTGTTTACTTATCATATATCATGATTTTACATTGTATATTAGATTACGTGAACGATAACTAGGTGATCATCGGTGTATTCAATATGTATCGATGTGAAAATTGTCACAGAAATGATTGATGATTGATATAACGAGATTAATCGAAAAAAATTTCCTGTTGACAGATTCGTTCAAAAGCTCCGAGTCAACTCGCTAAGCGACCGTTACTAGCTAATCTGGAAAATAATAAACCTGTTACAAAATTTGATGAAAATAATGATGTTCTTCATTCTACGAAGAGAAGACGATGCACTGTGAAAACAAAACAACTAGTCATACCTGAAAGAAAATGTCTCCAATTATCTGCTCAAGATGTATCAGTAAACAAAGAAATTGTGTCAGAACATGTACGTGCAACGATATATCCAATTTCTTCATTGGAATTGATCCATCTACATGAAAATCTGAACGAAATATATAAATACTGGGTTATTGTTAATTTCCAGGAAGAAAAAATCCGTAAATTGTTGAGCAAACCTTTCAAAATCCCAATACCTGGCTATGAATTGTCGGGTAGATTTTTAGGCGCCCGATTCTCTGGACCCAGAAGAGCATTACACGATCCATACGAAGCTAATGCTTTGGTGGTATATAATCCACCGGAATTATCAGAACACGATAGATTGAAACTTGATGAGTGAGTATCGAAATTTCTTTCGTGTTTGTGTATAATTGCATTGGGTAATCAATTTATTGAATGATAAATTACAGGAGCAAATGTTTGGTGCACGTTGTAGTAGATCCACTCCTATGCAACATTTTGCGACCACATCAAAGGGAAGGTGTAAAATTTATGTATGAGTGTGTTACAGGAGTGAGGATTGAAGATGCGTATGGATGCATAATGGCTGATGAGATGGGACTTGGAAAAACATTGCAATGTATCACTTTGCTTTGGACCCTTCTAAAACAAGGGCCGGAAGCGAAACCGTTAATAGAGAAGGCAATAATCGTTGCGCCAAGCTCACTCGTGAAAAATTGGTACAATGAAATATTCAAATGGTTGGGCAATAGGGTTCGACCATTGGCAATTGACGGCGGAAGCAAAAGTGATATCGATTCTAAGTTGATAGGCTTTATGAAAACTTACGGACGTCGATGTGTGAATCCAATATTAATTATCAGTTATGAAACATTTCGACTTCATGCTCATGTACTTCATAATGATGAAGTAGGTCTTGTTCTATGTGACGAAGGCCATAGACTTAAGAATTCGGAAAATCAAACATATCAGTCGTTGATGGGATTGAAGGCGAAACGCCGAGTGTTACTTAGTGGCACACCTATACAGAATGATTTACTCGAATATTTTTCACTTGTACATTTTGTCAATCAAGGACTTCTTGGTACGGCTCAAGAGTTTCGGCGAAAGTTCGAAAATCCAATCTTACGCGGTCAAGATGCTGCTGCAACCGATAGCGAACGACAGCTTGCACAAGAGAGGCTAAATGAACTTGTCACAGTTGTCAATAGATGCCTTATTAGACGTACTAGTGCGCTACTTTCCAAGTATCTGCCCATCAAATATGAACTTGTTGTCTGCATAAAAATGACACAATTACAAAATTTACTGTATAAAAATTTCATACAGAGCGAAGCAATACGGAAATCAATGCAAAGTAAGTGAGAAATTGCATTATTGATTTATATTGTCTTTCGTAGAGACCTACTGGTTCCTTTTATTATGCGCACATTACTATTACAGACCAACTTCTTTTTCTCAGATCATGACAGCGAGAAAAAGAAAGGTGGAAGCCTGACGGCTCTTTCAGCGATTACCTTACTAAAGAAATTGTGTAATCATCCTGATCTTGTATACCAAAAAATTCTGGAAAATTCTGAAGGATTTGAAGGTGCTTCGAAGTTACTTCCCGCTAACTACAGTACCAAGTACGTTTCCTCATGATGAACTCACTGGAACATGTGTCGGTGATTCATAATTTCAACTTCTATCATCTTTATTGACGAATAGAAGGAAATGAATTATCTCCACAGTCGGCATAAGATAATCAAAAATTTTGGAACGAAGGTGGAATTGACATAAAGAACATAGTGAGAATGAAGAAAAGATGAAACTAATATTTCTTTCATTTTTTCGAACGAAAAAGTTATGGGCGAATATCGAACTTAGTTCATTGATCCTGCGTATACAACCGACGAGCGCGACAAAGTTTGAACTAGAGGTCTCGAATTAGAACTTTCATGAAAATGTCTCACTATCCCTTATGCATTCAGTTATAATATTCGATGCAGAACTAATTAGCAAAAAATTTTTTTTTTTTTGCCTCCAGCTAGAAGAACTGCATTGAAGTTTTAATGATTCGTCACCTGAATTCATGTGCGAAGACTAATATGATTTCGTATACTCAACTGCGACCGTTAACTCACCGAGACCAATCATGTAATGAGTCTCGCAATTGATATTATTTGTTTTTCAGAGAGGTATTACCAGAATTATCAGGAAAGCTCATGGTCTTAGATTGCCTTCTTGCGTCGATCAAATCAACAACGCGGGATAAAATAGTTTTAGTGTCGAATTATACACAAACACTAGATCTGTTCGAGAAACTTTGCCGCAAACGCACATATAATTATGTCCGTTTAGATGGCACTATGTCAATCAAAAAACGTGCCAAAGTTGTTGATAGCTTTAATAACCCCAACAACGGTGACTTCATTTTCATGCTGAGTTCAAAAGCCGGTGGCTGCGGTTTGAATTTGATTGGTGCCAACAGATTAGTAATGTTTGATCCTGATTGGAATCCAGCTAATGATGACCAAGCTATGGCACGAGTATGGCGTGATGGTCAAAAGAAGCCTTGCTTTGTGTATCGGTTTCTCTGTGTAAGTTTTCATTTTGAGAGTACGCATTTCACCAAACGCCAAATTACAAGCAGAATAATAATATGTTTCAATTTTCTGAAGACTGGTACAATCGAGGAAAAAATATTCCAACGACAAGCTCACAAAAAAGCTCTGAGTTCTACAGTTGTTGATCAAGAAGATGATGTGTGCCGGCATTTCACACTCAACGATCTTCGGGATCTGTTCAAACTGGAAGAGAATACCATTTCCGACACACATTCAAAGTAATTATATATAACGTACTCGAAGTACCTGCTCCACACTTGCTATTGACTGAACGCATGGAATGATACTAATCATTCAGTTGACAGAAATTTCACCATCGCACATCGTACATGTTAACATTCGATCATAGTCATTTATGGCAGATGATTGAATATCTAACACTTCCCATTCTGCGAGTCATCTCTTGAAATGTACTGATCACTATTTTCGATATTTTCAGATTCAAATGTAAACGATGTGTTGGTGGAGTTGAAGTCAAAGGACCACCAGAACAGTCTGACTGTAACTCAGATTTGTCAGATTGGCGGCACGCGCACAATTCAAGAAATCTTCCTGATGTACCATTGCGACAATGTTGGTCAAGTGGCATTTCATTCGTATTTCATCATCGATCAACGGAACAAGTGAAAGAAAAAATTGAACAACCTTGTGCTGAAGCGAGTGAAGACAATCAAGAAGTAGACAATGTGGAAGACTGATATAAAGATTTTTGCTCAGTGCTAAATATTCGTGAGTATGACTCCAACGTCAATGATTGTTGATGAGTTTGTAATCAAAAGTTATTCTTTGAAGAAGACCAGAAACTTATTCTCTCTAAAGACTTACGTATATCGTAGTATTATCAAACCGATTTGTTTGACTTTGAACAGTTCGTAGTTGTAATTTGTCTATATGGTGCATATATAATTTAAATACCGGAATTTGAATATAAATAAACGAATTAAGTTTTTAATCTCATTATTACCATTACTGTTTCCATTTCATTATCAAATATATATGAGTATCGAATGATTACAGTGGACGATACCGTGCATATCGAGATTGCGAAGATTGTTTAGTGCGTCTGCGACTGTTCTTTGTCTTCCTTCGTCTATTCGCTCTCCTCGATGAGCCCCTTTTTCTGTTTTTTGCATATCGTTCACCATTCCGTCTCCTATACTTGGAGCGAGTTGTCAAATATTTCGAAGAACTTCTACCATTCTCTCTATCACCTTTCTTCCTTGAAATTTTCATTCTACCACTTCGAGCTTTTGTTCTTCTCCGTGTTTTGTTTCTCATCCGTTTTGCAGAATCCGATCGTCGTTCATAGGCCGTAATTTTCTTTGGTTTTTTTCTTGTATCAAATTCTTCTTGTAATTCATCAGAGTGCTGGTCAGCCTCTCGATATTTCAAATCAATTGAATCATCTTCAATATTCGTTTCTGTGCTTGTTGTCTTTGATTCTGCATTATCGAATATGGAATATCCAAATTTATCGATGAGATACAACAAAGACGAATCATTCAGATCATTCTGAAAGTGATTTGCAACACTCGAATCGAACTTCGAACTTCCGTCGTAGAATTCCCTCGACGGATTGTCTTGATTTTGCATATAAATCGGTGGAATGGGCTGGGAATAAAAGTTTGGTCTATTATAGAGTTGATCACTGCTGTAAATGTCTGATGGAGGAGTATTTTGATTATTAGACGTAGCTAGATTTGGATAATTCTCGCGGAATTTTCGATCATTGTAAAAATATGATACCAATTCTTGGCGATCAGCAGGATTATACTCCATATTAGATGATATCTCTCGTTTCGTCTTTCTTTGCATATCGGGCAAAACCTTATGAACTCTTGAATAAACGGAGCTGAACGGTCGTCGAATTTTCGAATTATTGTATTTCTCTATCATCATGTTCATAAATATCAAAGATGCATCCTTATTGAGACTATTATTTTTCACATTGTACAAATTCTGCATTATCATGTCTTTCATGTTTCCTCTTGAATCTGAATGTTGAGTTTGTTCATCCGTAATTTTTTCCGTTGTGGAAGATATCGACGTATCAATTTCTGAAACTAAGCTATCATTGATTGATTTAATAGAATCCAATACTGTTGTGATTGTTTCATGGGGTGCCGTGATATTTTCCATAGCCATATCAGCATTGAATTCACTCGCACTTGGAGATTCGCTCGTAGTTGAGACATGAAGGAACGACTTCTCATGAATCACCCGAGTAGAAAGAGATTTAGAATCACTTTCTATTGGTGTAATAACAGTTGTTATACCTGTATCGCTGTATGATGATATGCTAGATGGAGGAAGATTTTCAGTCTCAGATTCGGATCCATTGACATTTTGGGTGCTGTTGAACGAATGTAATGATGTCAAACCTATTGCGCTAAAAAATGGTCTATAAAATAATCTCCATATGCCATTGACGAATGAATGAACAAGCAAATTTATTATATTTTCCGAATTTTTATCTGTACGAGCAGTATTCAAACGATTGTAGGGTGTCGAAGATGATTTCATTGAATCTCTGTGATATACCATCGTAAGAGATGACGAAGTGGTGCTTGACGTGGTACTGTGTCGTTCATCATACGTCGGACTCTCATCATAATCTTCGATTCTTTGGAGGCTTGTTGAGGTTTGTTTTCTATCCTCATTCGTATCAAACTGCTCTACGATCATCGTTGTTGACCTCTTTCCATCTGCGTCACCGTTTTCTTGACCGTTTGATCCCTTATGTATTCCCGTAACGTCATGTCTTTGATCGCCCGATTCATTACCGGTGGTTCGGAATTCCACTTCATCTAGCAGTGTGTGACCGCGTGTATGCGACACATTGATATTGTCATTTTGATCAGCAGAAAGGAGTGTCCCTTCGATTGTACTAGTCACAATTGGCTCGTCAACAAAATTTTTATATATTATCGTTGAATTTTTATCCCTGGAAATGGTAGTGCATAACTTGAATGAGATCTGGTACTATTCATAAGTCCGCAGATGATACCTACGTATGCACCAATGATAATGTGTGGATGAACAATAGAAAAGTCTTGGAATCCATGAAATTACACCATGTAGGAAAATACACGTCGGTCATTATCTTGCGTCCGTAAGCAACAAAAATTTCAGACATTTACTGAATACACAGATACTTGAATGATCACCTTACTTTGGGTGCTTGCTCGATAGATTTTCATCTCATATTCCAACAATACTTGATGAATTGTAAGTATCAACTAATTCTACAAGTGTTCCTCAGCCATATCGAAGGTACATGCATCTCTTTTGCCACAGTGAGTCGTCTTAATGACCAATTAAATTCATGTATTGAAGCCATTTGAATTTTGTTGATTACCCGTTCTCATAGCGAAAAATGCAATTAGGTTCTGTTGTGAAACAGTTACTTTCGTTCTTGATAGTTGATAAATTATCGAATGTGTTGTACAATCGTTTAATCAAATATTGTTTCTCTTATTCTTGCTTTGTCCTCAATTTTACAATCAATAATCATCACGACTCACACCAATATTTTATAAATTTCACAGTATGTGTGTATGTATTTTTATTTATTGATTTTTTTTTCCATCAATGTTTTTGATTGAACATGATGATCACAGTTCAATCAATAGTTCAGGAAATGGAAATTATTTAGACACTTATAATTCTCATGAGTCCCCTGTTCCTCGTATCAATGAACTGCAAATTTTTAACCAAAATAACCTGTTCATGATATTACTCTCAGAAAAACCTCATAATTGGATTGTATTACGGCAGCCATATGCCAACCTTTTGAAATAATTCCCGTAATTCGAATTGTCAAATTAGTTCTGAACAGAGTGATCATATTTCAGTTTCCGTGAATACGCAAACTGGCGATGATTGTGATACATGTATCCATTCATGTAGTCATGTCGAAATCATTATAGCAACTTCGTCGGTGGCATTAACTGTGCTCTGTAGTATATACCAGGTCGATGGCCCCAGTATTTCATGTTCATCATGTGTATTGGGGTTGTAGCTATAATCATAATAGTTGCGCTTGCCTTGCTCATCGAGCTCGAAGACCCATCGAAACTCGTAATGAATTGATCGTATGACACGGCATCAGTCACTATCACTACATCGAACGGATAAGTCAATAATACTTTTGGAAAAAAATTTACAACTTCATTCCTCATGACTTATAATTTATCATATGCAAAATACAACGAGAAATATGGAATTATTGAACATTCCACACGAAAACTATTCTTGTTTTACCTTGAAATTGAAGTTCTCAGAAAATCTGTACCAAAGATAATGAGTCAATCTAAAGTTTTGTCTATTTTTTATATTCAAAACAAAAGAATAGACATCTTGTTGCTATTGTTATAACAGGCGCATTCAATTCTCCATCAAACTTATGAATACCGATATCTGGTTCGCAATTATGAGAAGAAAACCCCAATAGAAATCTGGAAATCGTATCTAATTGGAGATGATGAATTTCCATCAGATAGCTGTGGAAATTGAACTAAATCGTTTGAACCGGAGCGCAGCTCAGTGTGTTGGCGTTGGCATGAATAGGTATTCAGCTGATGGGGTGAATATTGTATTTGCTTGCTCCTGGATAGCATATAATCTATGAATAGGCAATTTTTATGATAGATAATGGCTGAATGAGGGGATATATAGAATAACAGTTAACCGTTGAATACAATCGACTGCGGTACTTGATTGCATGTTGCCAACTTATTCTAGCAACATCCCAAGCACTCCTTCATCAAATCCATTGTTTCGTTCGTCATACTTTGTTAGTGTGATTGATGGTTTCATAAGTCAACATCACGACTAAATTCTACAGACTACAATTATGACATGCATGATTTTTCCGTAATTACATGTTGGGATGAACCACAGAGTTTAATGATAATAATGAAATATATGCTCATAACAATAAAAATAGGAAGTCCATTCATTAGCTCTTCCTGACAAGTTCGAAACTTCCAACAACGCACAGTAATTTTTCCATATTAATGCTACTCATCACCAGGATTGTTCATAGTTCATCGATCTGACTCATTTTCACAATGGACGATAAAAGTAAGATAATGGCAGTTGACCAGAGACAGGTTAAGTTTACAGTTCTTGTGATAAATAATTGAGATCACACGATTAAGAAGAAACTTCTAGACTTTATCGAATTTCCGTGTCATTGAAAACATCTTTCCCCAATACAGTCGTAAAATTGATGACTATGTATTGCAGCCAAGAATATCAATCGTGATCGTATTCATTATCTCTTCTTGTTTTTAATCTATATGTTTTCATTGAAATCAGGCATCTCAAGTGAAATATAAGTTGATACAGTTAGATTTTGCATGGATGAGTATCAGTAATTTTTCTATGCATGGGACTTCATCTGGAAACATACTGACATTAGTTTGATCGGTGGATGCTCAATTTTGTACACCATAGAGAACATTCTGCGTTGAATGTACAATGATATTTTAAATTTGTATTTATTCACTAAGTTGTATATATTTGAATTCAAATGAATTCATCTACAAAAATACCAAAGGATAAAAGTGGATGGTGTAACTGATTGAGTGGCGCCATCTGTAATACGTGCATATTATTCAGATAATTTGTACAGAATTACTGTACAAACTCGTTTGCTGTTGGAATTTCGTCCCTCATGGGGTCTTTTTCAAGGATGACGCAGCAGTAGATACAAGAGTGAAAGGTGACCTGAGTGGAAGAGCAGTGGGAGAGCAGTGGGAGAGGTGAATTGTAGCCGGAGCAGCTATGTCACGTGATGTTAATGCGTGAATACGGTTGGTGGAGAAGCATCGAGTTGCCACTTCTCCCTTGCCATTTTGGGTGAGACTCTGGTGACGTTCGTGGTGCCATCGACTCAGAATAGTTCCAGATGTGGCCATGTTTAGTTTAATATTTCAAGTTTCTCTTTATCGATTATACACAATTTTTACCGATTCACATCGATTGAAAACAATTGTATAATATTACTCCATCGCTCTTCTCCAGAGAGGAAAGAATCTCGGCCGCCGATCGTATATTGTCGTTTGCCCAAAGACTCCAAAACGAAACTGAAAAAAAAAAGCGAGCAAACATATACCATTTGATATATGCGCGCGCGTTTAAGTTTAATCTTTGACGTTTAAAAAAAACCTGCACACTCGAGACGCCAGCGGGCCAAAGCTCCAAGAAAGAAAAACGAAAAGAAAAAAAAAACTTATAATAAGCGTGAAACAGATTAAGAGAAAAATTAACGAGGTCATTACGGACAAAAGCAACGTCACAGTCCTCACATCGCAACAAATGCGTGCACACGCGGTTTTGAGGTTACTCGAAAATTATCGATTCTCCAGGTACAATTATTTCTTGATGATAATTGGTTGAAAGGAGAAAAAAAATAAAAATATTTGCAGACAGCAAAAACGTGCCGAGAGTATCAAGTTTTGCGGGGTCCCCTTAATTGAGGGTGGCGTTATTTAGTGGTGGCGAGAAAACGAGAACGAGAGTAAAAAAATTCTGAAAAAAAAATCATAATCGAATGAACAAATAAATCCAATACATATGCAATAATAGCCAAACGAATTGAGGCCATGACGCGCATGTAAACTGATGGTTTTGCGTCGTTGAATGCGCGCGGGCGCGTACGCACACAGAGAGACATACACAAACATAACGCAAATACAGACATACTTTTATCACGAATAGAGGCAGATAGACGACATATACTAGCAGATGAATCACGTGATTAAAAAGAGAACGCTATAGATTGTCCTACTGCGCGCACATACACGGGAAGCAGCCGTGCCCAGACGTATTAACGTTCGTCGACATCGGTGGTCGTCGGCCATGCCACGTCAACCACAATGACGTTGCCACTCGGTTGAAGACAAAGGGGACACACTCAATTCATTTGAATAAACTATTTCGAGGCATTACAAGTGATATCCATGAAATTGAAAATCAACAAAGATCATAGAGAACAATTTTCCATAAAGAAATATTGAACAGTAAAAGTCAATAACGAGTGAGAAAAAAAGAAGTAACAAAGCGAGACGACATTTTAGTCCAAGACTCGCTATTCACAGCAAAAGAGGGAGGGAGAGAGAAAGAAAGAGAGAGAGAGAGAGGGAAAAGAGAGAAAGAAAGCGAAATATAGAGCGAGAGAGGGAAAAACAGGACGTGAGCCAGTTGAAAAGATCATTGGGAAATTATTCCCGTGAATGGTTAATCCACCGTTGGGTTTTTTGCTCGTGTTCATCAACAGCAGCTGCGAGGGTCATTATCAACGAGGAGTTTTATATGAATGATAAAATTCAGGCGAGTCGCAAACTCAAAAAGCGTCCGAGTGTCGGGTTAATCCAATCGACGAGCAGAGTAAAGCTCGAAGTGGCGAAAACGATAATATACAAAAAAAAAATAACAAATTACATAGAGGAGTAAAAAAAGGGCAATACGATCAGTCGATCGGCGGGAGGAATAATAGGAGTATTATATACAAAAGTCGAATAATCGAACATGGCACTCGAGAGTGCCACCGCGGCCGAGACTCTCATTCAAAGGTTTGCCTTCTCATTTTTTTTTCTAATATAAAGAAACAAAAAGCAGACAGACGCGATATCGGAAGTAAAAATGAACGGAAGATACTGCATCAGTTAATTCAAATTATGCGTGAAACGCGAGGACGGAAATAAATAAAAGCTGCCGTGACCCTCTTATTGACGGCATAAAAGAGCCCATTTTTACGCAATTGGTTGGAGCCAAAAACGTCTTCATGAAGATTCCCAATGTTCAGCCCCTTGAATGCCAGCCAGCTAGTGACACCGTTGCCTAAATCCACGCCCAATCAACGAAGCATCGCCATTTGCGAATGTGTATTCGTTTTTTTGTTCTCCTATTGATTTATTTCTATTCTTGATTTATTTTTTCTCCATCATCACCATCGTTATAAACATCGTGACATCTTTCAGAGTCCTTCATATTTTTCATTCCGACTTTTTCCTCGTGCCATATGTTCGGGGAAATGGTCCGGGAGGACGACAGAGGAATTGAGATCTTTGTCATTGCCTCTGATTCCGTCAATTCCATTAAAAGGTAAAAAAAAATGGAGATGGGTGCTTGTGATGTTATGTAATCGCGAAACTTCCATTGCGTATTATGTTGGTGCTCGAGTTGGCTGGCTTGCACATATTTCTCTCAATGTTGATTATTTTAAAATTGGATGAGACTGATTGATAATGGAGTGGAACATAGGGAATACTTTTCTGATCGGGCAAAGTAAGAAAAAAAAACGAAAGGTTATGATTGTTCAGTTTTTGATGTCAGTCAAAAGAGAGGACATGATGCAGTGAACTTCCTTTGACTTATTCGTGCGTGAAATTTCATCACACATACTGAAATTGTATCTTTGATAGTTTTTCTCTAAACAAAATTATTATCAGACGTGAAGGCATGTGATGTAATCATGCATTTACACATACTTGACGTGTTTATATTGACAAATGACCGAAGCTTTATAGTAGCATTATACAAACACATATACGACAATAGACACGATAGAGCTGTCAAATACACATCAAACGAAGTTTTATGAACATACGGAACATGTGGGCGCGCACGCGCTCGCATTCGTAGAACCCAAACACGGATAGCACGCAATATCAAATTCACTTGCTCCAATTCTAGTATACCGATTTTCTGTATAAATTCGCGACTGGTGACAAACATACTCACAACGATTATTCAACGAAAAACTATTATGAATGAATAACAGGTGGCAGTTGATTCATACATGAATCACAAAAATCTGTGATTGAAAATATTTTTTTTATGTGTTATAATCCAAGTTTAATGATAGCAATTACGATGATGCGGATGAAGATGATGATAATGATGATAATGATGAAAATGATGATACTAAAAATGATTATGATAATGATGATGACGGTGGCAATGAAAACGATGAAAAATGTTGATGCTTATGATGAGATTGATGATGCTCCATAGATTTGGTAAGGTTTCTTTAATATATTATTATTCTTATATCAGTTGGAAAGGGAAAGTACATTCATAAATTTTATTTTCATTGGAATCCATTCACTAACGCGTCTTTCCAAATGCCATTGATATTAATCAACCATTCAATTCATTCAATTAATTGGATAAAAAAAAAGTGATATACTAGCTGGGTCATATTTCTCAAAGCAAAAATAGATAATTCCATGGTTATCTTATTGACTATTTCAATTCGACTATCCGTACGTTCACTTTCATTCTACGAGAATGTAGATAAATATACATATGTATATCTATATGCATTTTTTTTTTTTCAAGTGAAAATGTCATCTTGTCGAAAATCGATGAGTTCACACGCTCATGACATATATACTGTTTTCTCATGACTCATTTCCACCGCCAATCACACGACGTTATTTCTCATATAATTCTGTATATGGTAACTGTGATTGGATGTGGAAGTGTTGGACAAGGGAGGGTAATATACACGTCGAGCATACCATCGTCATGATAGTATTTGACTCATCGTAGCAACAGGGTCGATGTTTTTGACTCCGATCAGTACACATAGATTCGTGTACAGTATAATCTATGAAGTAATGGAGATGTACATGGCCAAGCCAACTGATTGAATTAGAGAAAAATTAATCATCATTGAGGCAAACCTCATATCCAAAACGTCGCTATTGACATTTCGACTGTGTTGACACACATTTATAGGCGACTCGTTCATTGTTATAACGTTTGCCTATCGTTGTCCAGGCAACTGAGGGAAAAATTGATTTTATAATCAGAATTGATTTAGCATACGATTTCTTCCATTTATGATTATGACAAGGTGAATGTTTATTAAATGATGAAGTAGATAATTACTTTAGCTGAAACTCATACTTCATTCTATGGAGCTAATAAGAACTTATCGCATATGTTCATGCACATTTACATGCGTCAACATTAATGTTTATAAATAGAGTTGGTATCTATAAGCAGCGATAATGAACAATTGGAGCGATATTCTGTATGTTTTTATATCCCGCTGTGCAATGAGAAATGGGCCAAGTCTCATAGGATGTTTATCTTTCTCCTCTGAGTACGAAATTAATTTTCAATCGCCGAGCTCAAATATGCCCCATAACCGTCATCATCGTTGATATAATTGAACATATATGATTAGAATGACATTTTTCGTGATTGATTTGCTATGACTACACATTTAGTTACTACTTGTGAAGAAATTACTCACCCTATTTTTTTTTCTCAATTCGATATAGCAATGCAGATAGTGACGACTTGGAAGATGGAGAAATTCCTTCCGATGAAGATGACGAGCCAGTGGCACCTGTTGTTGAAAAACCTACCACTGAATCATCGAAAACATCGTCGTCAACGATCTCTTCAAAATCTGATTCATCCAAAGCGAAGACTTCAGATTCAAAGTCAAGTAAAAACAAAAAATCTTCGTCCTCATCAAACAGTAACAGCGGTAGTGGTAGCAGTAAATCAGATAGATTCGGTAAATACAAAAATCCATCTGACGATTGGGCAGGTGATGTTGAGAAAGCAATAAGAGCGGTGCTCGAGGAAGACCGTTCGAAGAATCAAGACAGCAAATCGAGTAAAAGCAAAAGCAGTAGCCGTAGTCGAAGTCGGAAAAAACCTCGTGACGAGAAAGATGATGATCGTCCAAAGGATCAGAAGGTTTGTTTAGTTTTCGATATAGCTTCTTGGTTTCATACTTGTTATTATCATCGTAATTCTGAATGCATCATTCAGCGATTTGATCGATTGCATTGACCAATTCCAGAGGAGACGATTGAGTGAAGATGAGAACGGCAACGAAGATGATGATGAAATGCTTTTTGTCAGAGGAGCATCGCCAGTACGTAGAGAAATTCATGACGGTAGTCCACTTACTTCGAGACGTTCCAATGAACGAGACAGTTTTGATCACAACTCTGATAGAGATTCTGAAGAAAGATCAAGTCGCCATAGAGATTCTGAGAAGAGAAGCAGTAGCAGTGGACGTGGACTGACAAATCGGCGTGGTGTAAAAGCTGACCGTGGTTGCAAAAACAAAACTCGTGGACAGATACGAAATGAACGCAATGGTAGACGCAATCAGAGTAATGATCACAATCAAGATCCTGACGCAATTTGTGTTTATTATATGCAAGGCAAGTGTCATCGCGGAGATGACTGCCCATTTTCTCATAATGCTATGCCACCACGTAAAATGGAACTCTGTAAATTTTATTTGATGGATTGTTGTGCAAAGAGGGATAAATGTTTATATATGCACCATGATTTTCCATGCAAGTTCTTCCATACTGGGCTCAAATGCACCAATGGTGAAAATTGTAAATTTTCTCACGAGCCACTCAACGAGCAAGTTAAAAATATTTTGTTAAAACATTTGGAAACGGCACCCAAAGAAATTTTAGGCGATTTCCCACGTCTCAGTAGAGAAGGTGCGTTAATGATGATTAACAACACAGCGAGAAATCTGGCAGAGGGTCACGACAGTACTGCTCAAAAAATACCAAGTCTATTTGACGTTACGTTAACAGCACCAACGAACAATTCATCGAGTGAGAAGGAGGATGATTCACATGTGGCATTGAATAATATGGAATCTCCACAAACCAACCATTCCAAGAGGTCATCAAGTTCATCATCGAAAGACCGGAAGCCCGCAGGAAAGAAAACACGTTGGGGTTCTGATGAAGACAGAGTGCCATTAGAACAAATTATGTTGCTTCAATCTGTTAGTCAACTCGGACTTCACCTCCCAAATGTAGCTCTCAGTTTTGCTGTCCAACAACAAATTCAACAACGCATTCTGCTACAGCAGTGTATAGCTAATATGGAGTTTTACAATGAAATTCAGGGTAGTCCAACCGGTGAAAATGACTCGATTAATTCCAAGGACAAAGATAATGCAACAAATGATATGGATAGTACAGAATCACAGCGACAAGTGAACCAATCAGCTATCGCTCCCTCGAAAGATGTAGATTTACGGCAACTCTTGACGAAGGGAACCAACCCATCATCAGTCATGAGTATCGCTGATGAAGCAGCTACGTTATCGCAATCCAAATTCGATGACGAGAGTGACCATGATGGTGAGTCTGACTTAGTGATCGCAGTACCGGTTGATGATGATGACAAAAATAAAGATAGAACCATCAGTGAGGCGAAAAAGGAAGAAACAGAAATTGAAGCTCTTGATGATTCCGTGAACAAAGAATCTTCTATTCCGCAAGACAACAATTTAGATGAGATCGTATCGAATGATAATGAAACTCCGCCTAATCTACCGAAAAAAGCTCAGGAGTTGTTCTTGCGCATTCAGCAACAACAACGTGCTGCAAATGACAGTATTAGTAATAATGATGAAAAAAGCATTGTCGAAACTGATGCAATAAAAAGTCAAGAGGATTGGTATTCAGATGAGGATGACGATAATGACAATGACGACGATGATGATGACGAGGAAGGTGGCAATTTGCAAATTGTTCTTAAAGATACCTCTAAAGATGAAAATGAGAGGAGCGATCACGAGAGTCCAACAAAGGACTCTCCAGTAGTTGAACACGATCCTAATATTCCACAACCAGCAGTAATTGTAGATAAATTGGGTGATCTTAGCAAAATTGATATTAGTGCTGAAGTTACAAAATTACTGTCCTCCATCAAACCACATCAAGGGTCATCATCGAAAAAAGATTCAAAGATAGATTCTTCACTGAAAGAAGATTCATCTATAAACAAATGTAATGATCTCTCATTCGATAACGGTATGAGCGTGGACAAGTCATCAAATTCTTTGGTTAATGCAGAGAATGGATGTAGTAGTCCACGGGCGTCAACGAAATCTGGATCTTTATCAAGGGATCCCAGGATGTCGCGAGATCCAAGGCAACGTCGTACTGACGAGACAAAATCGAGTAGTCCTAATCAATCTGAAATGAAGAAAGAGAATCAATCATTACGTCAGGAAACGAGTATATACTCGTCGGGAATTACGTTAATGGATACAGGTGTGGACACAGATCTCCGTGCTCATGTTGATCAGGATCATCGACGTCAAGACATGGACTTTCGACAGCGCTTCCAGCAAGATTTTGGTGATACAGATTTACGAGTGACATCTGGTTTCTCTGAGGGTTCGACGCGCACTGACGTCGATCTCAGACAAATACTCAGTTTACCCTTCAAACCAGCGCCATCGCATGTACCATGCACTGAAATCGATGCAAGTATCGCATCTCATTCTCAAGTAACTTATAAGGTCTATGTCGTGGACATTCCCCGACCAAATTATACTGGTCTCAAGCTCAACAAGAACGATGCTCTTGTAAAATATGACCCCCGACTTCGTAAAATATTCCGCTTGTCGCAATCAGATATAGCGGATTCGCCAATGTCACCGCCGCCTGCGAAACCAGATACTCCCAAATCGCCACCACAAATTCGAGCTGATCCACGCCGGAAAGCATTGGAATCAGCTATTCATCCACCACAAACAGTCGGACCAAGTAGTCTTATGCCGACTGTCATAGGATCTCAACAACCACCGCAGGATTTACCTCTCACTATTGGTGGTCCGAATATGCAAATTCCAAGTGGAATGGCGATGCCATTGGGACAGAATCAAATGATGGGTAACATGGCAACATTAGGGCCTATGAGTTCAATCATGAACGGTCCTATGCAACCACCAAATGTTGCGTCTATGGGAATCGGAGCCATGGGTAACATTCCACCAGGAATGGGTCCTAATGTTCCACCGATGGGACCTAACCAATTAGCATTTGAACAACAACGATATAATGCTCAAAGAAATGGTGGCCCCGGATTACTTGGTCCAGCACCCAGATTAGGTTTCCCGGATCCAAGAGATGTTGGTCCAAGTTATGACGGTCCTCCGTATACATCAAATAATTATGCGAATTTTGGACCTGGACCTGGACCCGTTCCGAATGACACCATGATGGGGTACGGCCCCAATGGACCAAGTAATATGAACTTTGGGGGCAATGGACCTGATTGGCCGACCGCTAATCAAAACGCCATGAGGCGCGGCGGTAGAGTCAGGCGGAGGAATAGAAATCGGGCGAATACTGGTGGAAGGAGCAATAGGTCACCACCATAATAGAATACTGATCTTGGGATGATATGGCAAGATATCGTATTTAATAATATTCAGTAGAACTTTGGAATGAGATGATCCTCGATAATTGTAAAATATACACGGCAGCATAATGATGAAATTCATCATGACACATATGTTTATTGAGATGCATAATAATTATTTCAAATTAAGTAATTGAATTCATACAAATATTAATTAACGCTGCCAACAAAATTCATGCTCTTAGACGTCTTTCATTGAAGTTTACTACAGCGTGTGGCCCAAGTGGAATAACATGAAATGACTATTTCTATAGTGTTACGCGTTGGCATAATTGTGAAACGATGAATGATGAAACTTCCAAAAATTATTTAAAACTCCAATCAGAGTTTGAATAATCTGCAATATTGATAATTCGAACATAATCATTCAGATGGAAGTGGTGAAGACTTCTTTCTTATCAAATCTATCGTCATATGTAAATATACGCGTATTTTCCGAAATTGGAACGAACAGAAAAGCAGTAGGACAAATTAGGCAAGCGTAAATTTATGTTTGTAAATATTTTAGGGAGTTCGTATCTATTTCACATAAGAATAAAGACAATTAGAATATAAGATAATGTCTCTCAATAAATAACTTCTATGCCCCTGAAGTTTATTTTTCTACATCTACATAATGTACATATGTACTGATTTACGTAAGCAATTGTTCAGATGTATATTGATATTTGCAAAATATATTGGTCTATATCTGTTTAAATATTCATTCGTTTCCATCAAAATTATTCAACACCATGCATTTCTTCCATTTTGATATATTCTCATTCAACACGTACACACTTGAATCATTTTTTTACGAACGTTTACATAATATTTACATGATCGCAATGGCAATGATAGACTGATAATCTAACAAAAATTGATGAAGTCTGGAAATTGTATGAAATTATTAGTGTACGACAGAGGTGAGTGGTTCAGCACGTATTGATGTTAAATCGAGTTGGGAGTCAATTTCATCGTCCAATTCACCAACAATAGCTCTAAAAATATGAGAAAAAGTCAGAATTTCGATGCTTCATTGAAATCAATTGGTTTCTCTCTTCGTTCGTTATACTCACACATTGTCACCTCTTATTATATGAAGTCCCAAAACAACTTGCTCAACACCTTGCGTCAAACTATACACACGTTCGTGCGATTCATCGAGAATTAAATTGATCGTCTGATCAAATCCTTTGAGTGTTCCCTGGAATTACATTTTTAAAAAATCTATCTACTTCGTTGTTGAATAGTGTCAATTACTTACGATGAAATTTCTGCCATCTGATGTAATGATAGAAACAGTGTCTTGAAAAGTGTCGGTTAAAGAGTCTAACCTCAAAGTAATATTCAGAAAACTATTACTATTCTTTTAATGAAAAAGGATACGGTTCACATAGCTTTCCAGTCCTGAGGCCATTATGAATTTTTCTTGATAAGCACGGAAAATAACTTATTGTCCTAATCAAATTCACGAGAGAATTTTTGTTTACAATACTATATAGTTGATTGACGTTTTTATAGTTTGACCAGCTCTTACCAGTAGCGTAAAGTTACGGAAATCACACGTTCTTACTGATCATCGTCAATTGACCGTTCCACTCAAAACTGTCTTCCGAATCCTATTACAATGGTGTTATTTCTGGGGTATTTCTCATCTAATCTCCTGATACTATTCAATTAACTAGAATTCAACCATGTCAGATATCTTAGGGAATGAACCTGGATATTTAAAAAACAAAATCTAGCGACGCAGCATCTGATTCCTGTTGTTATATCCTTGATGAATTCAATATATTCAATGCCAAGTCCGTTTGACACCAGGGCAGATATTCGTTGAGGAATCATGTTCCGAATTATTGCTTTAGGTACACATTCTATAGGCCGCATCGAACCAATTTCGTTATAAACAAAATTGTATCTTTTGTATTTTTATCATCAAAATTTTCAGATTTACATTGATTGTAATAGATACTGGAGAAGATGTTGCGGCTCTAGAGAGTATGCATGGGATGGCATCAATCAATTTGATGAAACAGTCTAGATTACTACTGTTTCGGGCGGAATTGATGAATGCACACACGATTTATAACTGGAGTTGGTCAATCTGATGCGAGTCATTTTATAGTGACCCTGTATTCCAACATGATTCCCAGTCCCCAAGGTAATTTTCTAAAAAAATCAATTGCGCCGTTCGATTCAATTTCAGAGCGCTGAGATATACCGGCCATCATTGTTGGAATATCAAAAACTTGTGATTTTTAATACCTCTTAATAAAATTTCTCCCGAGAACATTCGTATTTTCCGACAAAGTATAAAAATGAGCCATGGTTAAGCCATATAAATTGCTAACGGACGTAGCAAATTAAGTGCTTATCGAGACATAATTTTTTTCATACACAAATCAGGGATAATAACATCCCACTATGGGTTCCATGTTGTTTGAATTTGCAAATTAGCAATCCCTACAAAACTGTTTAACCAATCAACGTAAGCATTTATAAGTAGTTACACACCCAGTGAAATTCATCGCTATATTTTGTTTGCAGAGAATACAGACGTCTACGTCTGTATTCTCCTCTGCTTCCATATTTATTCCGAACCTCTCTCAATTAAAGATGGTAACTGAAATATCTTTAATACCAACAGTTGGCTATACATGATCGTATCTTATCATAATGTTGATTGGAAAAATTCATGACCAATAACCCCATAAAACGGATCGTATGAAAAAAGATGGAAATGATTGCTTGGATTAGAATCAACATTGGAAGTGGAGAAAAATTTTATTACATTGATTGAATCAATTCTGGTCAAGATTTGAAATTGATCGAGTTACAGGTGTGGAGTTCGCAATTTAATTCTATCTCAATCAGCAATCAGTTTCCATTATTTGATTACATGTGCGATAGATCAACATGTGGAATGTATGTAGGAATGTTCATGGTCAGATGACAGACTGTTTCCAATGTTCAACATAATGACGAAATTACAATTTGTTGTTTACAACGAAGAAATTTGAGGGAATGAGTCAGTGGACTGAATGCAAACGCAAGCTCCCACTATAGTCCAACCTCAAAACTTCATACGGAATGTGTTGGAAACCCACACGTACCTACCACCCGCGCCTACGATTCTCCGCGATTACTGACGATTATCCACGATTCTATTGTAAAACGTGACGTGCGGCGATCTCAACTGATCCCGACGATGCGACGATGAGACAGTTGTGTGCCGACGGTGGCAGGGATTTGACATTTATTTCAGTGTGTTTGTAGTGAGCACCACGAGGAAAGATCTCATCAACATCAATTGTCTCATTAATCGTTTATGTTTTATGTTATACGAATTGGTCCATCCAGATATCACTTCTGTATATCAATTACGTCCATTCAATTTAATCAAGAGAGAAAATGCCGGTCTTCCACACAAAGACGATTGAGAGCATCCTCGAGCCTGTCGCACAGCAGGTAGTTATTTCATACATCTTAATCTTCATAATTGATACCAGTTCATAGAGTTTATAACGATTTGTTTGCAATAGAAAATCTCATCTTGAATAACATTTTCATAAAAAGATCGAATGCTCAAATCTGTGATGCAAGGTCACATGGTCATGTCATCTTCTTCTATATTTACACATGTATAATTAACGTTAGTGCAGATATATCGCAGAGTTGACGTGTCTCATGCCAAAAATTAATATGTGTCTCCATAACTGTTTCTTACTTTCGTTCCTCCACCTTATGAACCCACGTTTAGAACTCATATTCAGAGTTCAGAATGAATGTGCAATTGTATTTCCAGAATATGAAAAGACAGTGTATGATGGGTTTCATATCTACATTTGTAATAGAACGAGTGATACCTCCAACCCAAAGATTTCATAATTGAAAAAGGAAAATGATTGTAGATGAACGAAAATTCTAATTTGTCAAATCGAGATGTTCTCATTTGGAAAAGAGTTGGCGTTTGATTTTGTTCCTTCTGTCGATGTTTTACATTTTCGCATAGTTCATGTTACTCAAACAAATTGTGGAAATCTTGATCTAACACTGATGACACTTTGGATTGCATATGGGGATATTGACGTGTTGTGTGTCACAAATAGATAGAAACAATTTTAATCAGGTCCATATGAATTCCTTAATAACTTTCATAATTATGCAGACGCATTGAAGTCACGTATATGTATATTTAGAAATGACATCATTCATTGAGTGCTCCCTAAGAAAAACCACAACGAGAAGAGAGGAGGAAAGAACGAAAGAGAAAAGGCGCTCAAAGAAAGAAAATAGAGACCAGCTTATGTCGATGTTACTGTAAAAGAAATTTGTTGGTTACAGGTTTTAAGTGTATAGAAATCCAAACTTTCCGCAATTATTTTTTTTAGAAAACCACAGGAAACGAGAGAGCCAGTGTATATTGCATATGTCACTCGAAGACTTAAAAATGAAGCCGCAGAGATACGATGCTGATTGTATCAAGTATATAATACACCCATGAGTGACTATGATTATGATTTTTACATGGGCGTGATACAAGAAAATAATCATCGCATAAAATTCGTGGGAGTTTTATAAGGACGTCCACCGTCTTACGAATCACGCCCGCTTCACGTCAGCTAATGCATTTATGAACGGAAGGTTATGATGAATTCTAAAAATAATAACGTTTCAAATAAAAGACCATTTGGTGGCTGGGTGGAATTACCGATCGCGAGTACTAATGAAATTTATGATGAAATGAAAGTTTGATGTTGAAATGTATTTCCTCTTACAATATAATCAATTTCATTAAGATTTCTCCTAGCCCATACGATATGAAAACAATGGAAAAATTTGATATTTATCACCAACATTGTTCAAAATTACCACTTCCCCAAAATTCGAGCCTGCCCCAAATCGATAAAGTTCAGAAAACACTGCAGGAAATGAAAGAGTTGTTATGATTTTATCTTCGCAATGACAATTATTCTGCCCGAGATTTTTTCTCGACGAATTTTTTCTACATTTTCTCAATGGAAATGAAAGGAATCCACAAGTGTAGCCAACGTAATCGGATGAATTGACGCCAAGATCATTACGTTAATTCTATAGAGTGCGGGTGATCTATCACCTGTTTCAGAGATATATTATTTAAAGTTTGATGACTCAGGGCCATTAATCGATGACGGTACCATTTTATTCTCTGTTATTACAACGTAAACAATATCCGAGGAATTGATGTTTCCAACTTCTGTATGACGATTCAGATTCACATATTTGGCTCGGTTTTTCATTACCACTGTTTATTGTGAAAAAGTTTCTCAACTCATATTGCGATCGCATGATTTTTTAGACCTTGACCAATAATGTCTCATGGCCATACCAGAATCAGAAATTGTTTTCTGTTTTGTATTCGATCTAGCATCATGAATATATTTGTTCATTAATTACCAGATGAAATATTAGTGAAAAACTATGATTGATTTTTATAGGTGTCGAGACTGGTGATCCTCCATGAAGAAGCAGAAGATGGAAATGCCATGCCAGATTTGGGACGGCCCGTGCAAGCTGTCAGCAAGGCTGTTACAAATCTTGTCAAAGTGAGTTGTCTAGCTGAATAACGACGAATTTGAATCAGATTTGGGTTTACTACCGAGAACAATATTTTATATATGCCACATAATATTCGGTGGCTATTCTCTTGGGGAAGAATCCTCTTTTATATCTTTTCTGTATGAATAACATTTCCCAATTATATTTTTAAACTCCGTATCTCAATGACACATATAGTAATTTAAATTGAAGTGATATCAGTTCGAAAGCAGACATCATTATTCCAAATAAATTTCACTCTATTCTCGTGAAAGTTGAAGAGGGGACGGAGTTCTTCTAGATTATGACGGCATGATTGATACTTTCGATGGCTATGGGTGATAAACATTTTTTTCTCGGTGAATGTTATCGGGAATTAATTCATTTCGATTCTTGATAAATGTCTGGATTGTCATAGTTGATATTGCTGTTGAATGATTCACTTGAGTTTTTAAACGTGATCGTTGGTAATTTATAATCAAGACGTAATTTCATGTATGTTAGTACAAGGAATGATCTTACTACTATTTAGTTAGTTGAGTATACGAAACGATCAACACCGTTATCAGCACGCAAATTTTTTTCTGTTTTGAGAATATGGCACACACAAAAGTACCGTCAAGAAAAAATGAGAAAATATCTTTTGTATGTGTCGTAGGTTGGAAAAGAAACTATCAACTCGTCAGATGACGCACTGCTTAAGCAAGACATGCCAGCAGCACTTCAGCGTGTCGAGGGTGCTTCACGACTCCTCGAAGAGGCTTCCGGTTTACTGAAGCACGATCCGTATTCTGGACCAGCCAGGTAATGAGAAACTACTTTCTTCGATATAGCAAGACGAATTCACATCATAATAAACTGTTTGCGCCACTGCCAACGATTATGTATCTTTATGATTTATTTGATTATAGGAAAAAACTGATTGAAGGTTCACGCGGGATTTTGCAAGGGACAAGTTCTTTATTATTGTGTTTCGATGAAAGTGAAGTTCGTAAAATAATTCGAGATTGTAAAGGTGTTCTGGATTATTTGGCTGTGACTGAAGTGATTGAAACTATGGAAGATCTTGTTCACTTTTTGAAGAATTTGAGTCCTTGTTTGAGTAAAGTCTCGCGTGAAGTGAGCGCAAGAGAAAAAGAATTGACACACCAGGTTCATCGTGAGATACTGGTACGTTGTTTGGATCAAGTCAAGACTCTTGCACCAATTCTCATTTGCTCCATGAAAATTTTCATTCATATAATATCGCAAGGCGGCAGAGGTGCCGAAGAAGCTGCCGAAAATCGCAACTATCTGTCCAGTCGTATGTCAGATGAGTTGAACGAAATAATACGTGTGCTACAATTGACAACTTATGATGAAGAAGAATGGGATGCAGATCAATTAACGGTACGGTAATTTGATTTCATGTCCTCACGCGGTTCATTCGATATCAAGTACAACGAATGATATTTTCAGGTGCTGAAAAAAGCTCAAAGTGCTATGGAATCTCGCGTAAGAGCCGCGCATGATTGGCTCGACGATGGTAGAGCGATGCGCGGTGGTGTAGGTGAAAAGAGTTTGCGGCAAATTATTGAACAGGCGGAAAGACTAGCGGAACGCTATTTACCACCAGCGCAAGCCGAACCTATCGCCAGATTGGCGTCGCAAATCGCTACTATGACTGATGCACTTTGTGAATTGAGACAGGATGGAAAAGGAATATCACCACAAGCTGAATCATTGGCACGGGGAATCAAAGAAAAAGTTAATGAGCTTCGATCTGCTGTGGCAACTGCACTTGTAGCTGCTGATAAATCCGGTACTGCACAAACTGCTCATACCGTCGCTGGCAGACTGGAGCAGGCTAATAAATGGCTGTTGAATCCTCATCACGATGACAGAGGACTTGGACAGCGTGCTATTGCTATGATTATCCATGAGGGCAAGAAGGTATGAACTTCTTATATTATTCTTTAACTTTTTCCTTCCTTACTAGTACATCGGGTTCTTAATTCATAATGATGGTATTGTGGAATTTTATGATACATTGTCATCAATTATTATTTATGAATTAATGCTGCAAACGAATAGAATCAGCAGAGTCTAGCATATGTAAGTTTGATGAACAGGTTATAGTACGGTGGTCGCGAAATAAGGGCTAAACTTAGTATTATTGCGATAATTCATTTAAATATTAACATAATTTTTTTTTATCAGGTGGCTGAAGGTCTTCCGGGTGTTCATAAAGCTGAAATACTGCAATTGTGCGATGAAGTAGAGGGCTTGTCCCGGCAATTAGCTGATTTGTGTGGTAGCGGTCAAGGAAATACGCCACGTGCACAAGAAATCGCACGTCAATTATCACAGAAACTTTATGAGCTTAAAAATCGCATTCAACAAGCAGTTGTTTCGCGTGTTGTTGAAGATTTCATCGACATCACAACCCCACTCAAGCAATTTACTGATGCTGTTCTTACAATTGAAGGGAGACCTGGACGTGAACAGAAATTCAGCGAGAAAACTCATGCTCTACAAACATTTTCGAATCGTGCAGCTAAAACTGCTAGAATGGTGGCTGCAGGTGGTAGTGGTGGCAATAAGAAACTCGCTGAGGCTTTACTCGATAGTGCATCTCAGGTCGAATCGTTGACACCGCAATTGATAAACGCTGGGCGTATAAGGATGAGTTATCCTGAGAGTAAAGCTGCAGACGAGCACTTCGAGAACTTGCGGCAACAGTTTGCGGAGACGATGCAACGAACCAGAGCTTTATGTGACGAGGCGACTGACAGTGCGGACTTCGTCAAAACTTCCAAAGAACAAATGCAGAAACATGCATTCCTTTGTGAGGAGGCAATTGTTAAGCAACATCCACAAAAAATGGTTGACAATACTGCAGCGATTGCACGCTTGGCAAATCGTGTTATCCTTGTGGCCAAACAAGAAAGTGACAACAGTGAAGATCTTCCATTCATACAGCGTGTTAATCAAGCTGCTGATATTCTCCAGCATTGTGTCGCCCCAATGGTTCAAGATGCAAAAGCTGTCGCCATGAATATCACAGATGGGCCTGCAATTTCACGATGGAAAGAAAGCAATAGAGCAGTAAGTTATATTGTGATTACTGCACATTCGTATTACGTTATGTCACTTCTTTCAACAAGATTTCTGATGATATATTGCAATATCATTTCAGCTTCTCAACAGTGTTGGACAAGTTAGTAATGCTCTTCATCCAGATCAGAGAACATCACCAGATCTTTCCCAACTGCGCATTGGTGACGGTATGTATCGAATTGTTGTAAATCCGTATTTAGAAATAGTGAAGAAATGTTCATCTATGTATTTCAGTGGAAAAAGTGCCACCACCTCGGCACACTTTCTTTGCAGACAAAGGTATCCATAAAATTCGGCACGAATTCGATTTATGCATGAAAGTTATGACTTTTATCGGTTCATATTGTATAATACTATTTTATAGTAACAGCATTCTGGCGCTGTGTTGCCATAGAGTTTAGACGAAAGCAGTTGGTTTCTAGTAGAAATCTAATTTTTGCGTAAAATTCAAATCATTTCTCTTCCAATGCATTTCATATCATCGTTCATTGTTCTCAATATTTTATTTTCAATTGATTGTCCATACTGTGATGATTGATACTGGGTCTGGTGCATCGATGAACGTTATTAACATATCAGTCGGTGAGCCATTGAGGAAACAGCCGTTACCCAGCAATTTGGGCGCGGTCAGTCCTATTTTTGGTTCTGGCAAACCACAGCAAAGCTCCGTCAGTCCTTTACCCAAGTGGGCACGTGGAGGTACAAATCATGAACTCCAAAAAATATTACGCCGTTTTGTTATTTCGTGCGATTGCCTCATACATCCCACAACGTTTTAATTGGCCCGAGCTATTATTCGTCTTTAACCTTTTTTCATATCCTCAACACATCTGAAGATTCTTTTGATTCTAGCGTTTGCATAGAAATACAGATTATCATTTTTCTTTCATCACTCATTCATGTCATTTCATTACATTCTACTTTATTTGTTTATTTTTTTTTCCATCACATGTATTAACGGTACTTTCTTGTCAGGCGATAATCCAGATCTACTTTACGAGGAACTCGCTTGTAACAACGATTTCGAACAAACGGCACACGCCGGAGGTAATTCAGCACATCTTGAATGCGAACGATACCCGTTTCTTTAGAATGATTCATCACTGTCATTCATTTCCCGCTGCCACAATTCCTCCGCCTTTATTTTCTTCTTTGTGTTCTGTTCGTATGCAGTTATGGTTCTGTTATTTAATTGTTTCATCGATGTCGTCATGTTTTCTTTGGTCGACAAATTCATTTCAACGATTATTGTTCTACCGGCGCATGCTGAACCTTCTCATCAGAGAATATTTCTCCATAACTCTATCCGATTAATGCTAAGAAATTTAACTATGATTGTTTTCTTCTAAATGCTGCATGGAATCGTTAGAATGCTGCAACATGAATTTTTGCAGCATATATGACGATGGTAAGCTCTGAGGATTGATTTTGATTGTGCCAGATTTATTGAATTATGTGGAGTGAATCTTTGTGAATGCGGACTGCGCTTGAATTTATTGGTCGTTGTCGTAATTGAACATTGAACATAAGTTTGTTCTTTTTTTCTGTAGAAATGGCACCACCCAGACCTCCACTGCCTGGTGGTGAAATACCGCCGCCAAGGCCTCCACCACCTGAGACTGATGATGAAGATGAGATGTTCATGCATGCTCCTCAGCCTAATCAGCCGATCATGGTAATAGACACAACTTGTTGACATCGGTTGTACGCATTCTCAATACGGTTCCAAACTCATTTGTGAACTATAATTGCAGATGGCAGCTCACGGCCTACATCAAGAAGTTCGTCAGTGGTCCAGTAAAGATAATGACATTATTGCCGCAGCCAAAAAGATGGCAATTTTGATGGCACGTCTTTCTGGTTTGGTCAGGGGCGAAGGAGGGAATAAACGTGATTTGATTGCTTGTGCAAAAGCAATTGCTGAAGCTTCGCAAGAAGTTACGCGTCTTGCGAAGGAGCTCGCACGGGAATGTACAGACAAGCGTATCCGCACAGTGAGTCATATTGATTTTTGAACTTGTTTGTTGACAAATTAAAAATTTCATCTCATGATTTTTCTGATTTTTTCTTCCGAACAATTTAGAATTTACTCCAAGTTTGTGAGAGAATTCCAACTATCGGAACTCAGTTGAAGATATTATCAACAGTGAAAGCCACAATGCTTGGCGCTCAAGGTACGATAAAAATTTTTGTTCATTTTTATTGCAAATATTGTTGTCAGATGAAACTTGCTATACAATTTCAGGATTATTCACAATTTTACGGCTTGAGTTAAATATTGTTCAGTATCCGTGAAGTGAATTGAACATACCTGCCATAGCTTTCTCATTCAAATAACCTTCATGATTCCATCTAATTCACATCCACACCGGAATTAACTCTCATTTCTAACTGTTCTATACCAATTCAGCCTCTGTAATTCAGTCGGTGGTCTATTGCAGATCATTGAACTCACATACCATGTCGTGACGTATTTGCTTCGATCTTTCATAATAGATTTCACTGCGCCTTCAAAATCTTGTGAAGTGAACTGTAGAGAACTACATATTTTTTCAGTGCAGCTTATTTCTAAATGAATCATCTCTTGCTGAAAATGATAGATGGTAGCTTGTTCATTGCGTGTCACAGTGATGAGAACTGTTGGGATGGATGACATTTATCCATACGACTCACTAGGGTAGTAGACTCATTGTGCTTCGCTTGCAGCAGTAAATCAAGCTATTCTTCACAAAAAACGCACTTGCTTCAAATGGAATTGTGCTCTGGAATTCTTTCATCAGCTCTCTCATTGATATCGGGAAATTACCCACAAGTTTTTGACGCTACTTAAAATGACCAGATGGCTATCAACGCTTATCCGTAGGATATTTTTTTTTCAAATAGGGGAAAATTTTGGGCATTGTTTCAATTTTAATTCATTATATCGACGTCTCGTAAATTTTCGGAACTTCAATTTATTCGTAAGTTGCACAGACGTCTTCTTCGTAAACGTCTTCTTCGTACAACGGATTAGTTACGAGCACTGAGCTAATGGATGCACAATGATTGATCATGTCAGGTATATTGTCAACGGTTTAGAACTTATGTCAATTTCATGACTTTTCTGAATTGAATGAGATCTTCATGATTCGACGCAGTACTTTTTTAAATATATGAACAATGGTGCGGCAATTCACCCTCCTCGCAATTCTCTTTCTCAATCCATGAATAATGAAAAACAATCTTTTTCTTTTCTCTGTGCATAGAAACGCTCCCAACCTGGGAAGAGTTGATGCTATATGGTAAAATCGCTGTACATAAAATGCGTGCTTGTCTTCTTGCTTCATCATATGATACATTATATATCATAATTCTTTCTCATAGTTTTGCACTGTATATGCTTGCATTCTATCTTCATTCCGTTAATTATATGGGCATGCATTCGAACCTCACGTATATCAGTCGATCAGCATCACTCATTTCAGCAAAAATGTTCAGAAATATTTAGATTTTTCATGTCATGCATTTCATAATTTCAAATGGGCATCCGTTTCGTATAGAGTCAGGTCCGCAAAATCAATTTTGCAAACTGGAACTTCCATATTGCTGGAAGTGGAATGATCAAATCATTAAATCACACACAGAAGCTTTAAATAGTGACAAATGTAGTTTTGTTTCTGCCCGCGATTATCACTAGACTAACTTGTTACTTTTGTCTCACATTCGGACTGTTTATACCGCATGCCACGATGGCTTCTGCCCGCTCTTTCTATGGTTACAGATGAATTCATTGGGAGGAGTAAGTGAATCGATTCTATATTATCGTAGATTAGTTTAAGTAACAAATAACAGCAGAGAATGAAAATGATGAGAAGTAGCATTTTCCTAAATATAATTTCCTCTGTTCTTATGATGCTCTCGTGATTTATGTGCATGTGCAATAACGATAATTTATAAGCACTGTGTGATTTTCGAATGCAATCAAAGTTTCGAAATATTGTTCTGTGTTATTTGCCAATATTTATTCGTAAGATGTCTTTGACTATTCACTCAATTAAATATTGTAGTTGGAGTACCACATGCAACTTTCATTTGATTTTTATTAGCGTCTCTATAGATATGATCAGTTCTGATAGAATTGAATTCTAATACATAATCCATTGAATGAATGTAGGTACTGAAGAGGACCAGGAGGCCACGGATATGTTGGTTGGTAATGCTCAAAACCTCATGCAGAGTGTGAAGGAAACTGTACGAGCAGCTGAGTGCGCAAGCATCAAGATCCGCACAGCATCGGGAATGAAATTACGGTGGGTCCGTCGTCAGCCGTGGTACCAATATTGAACTTTTTGAGGAATGATGAGATACAACGTACCAATATGTTGATGTATTGGTCCGAGTTGTGCATGCGACTAAGGATCATTCACAATCAGCAGCTGTTGGTTGTCCATTACATCGATCAGAGAAACTGGGTATCTCATGCTGCTATGAACTTCAATTATTCAATCGTATACAGATCAATCGCCCGTTCATTATTATATCGACGATAGTTCATTCATCATATTTTTATACACTCAGTATAAAATAATAATGGAGAATCGATTCCAATAGAATATATTCGTTATTGGACCTCGATAATTGTTGCATTCTAGTTTTAGTACTCATAAGAGACAATGCAAGAGAGAAAATAGGGACTTCCATTACAATGCGAAGCTTATATCAACGAAGTAGATCATACATTATTCAATTAGGGAATCTTTTATCATAAAGCACATGAGTACATCTCACCAAGATAGTCGCAACAGTAATATTTCACTCTTCCAACAAGACATCAAGGATGTACTTGTCGTCTTTGCACCTTGAAATGTCTTTAATCGTCAGCTATCAAATGTCGGATGTTGATACTTTAAATGAAGATATCGAGATTGTGCGTGTGATACATTTTATCCACTCGAATATCGACGACAGACGCTGGGGAACACAGGGTCTGAATGAATTAAAGGATTAAAAGTTCAACTGAACACATTAACTTGGTTAGAGAACCATATATGCATATCGCGATGATATTGAACTGATAAGAAATGTCGAACCGTTTCCTTCTGAGAGTTTTCAATATTTTTCATGTCTGAATAACTCATAAAATTTCTTGACTTGATTGACCGGATGTTTTATGCTCATCACAATGAAGAAGAGCACCCGAAGAATTAATTTATCATAACTCACAATTTCATCATTTTATTGTTTTCTGGATTACTGACTGTGTTAACGTTACTATTTATGTTGTGTATGCTATTGCAGAGTTTATACTAATGATCTAACCTTTGAATTCTCTTATAATATTCTATTTTGATTTTCGGTTTAACTACAAATATAGACAATGCAAATGTGATGCATTTGGTTGTCATGTATGTGGGACAATGAATGTCACCGAATCTATAAAAACTTCTGTTATATTTCATCGGATCGGCCTCACTGGGACAAGATATGATATATGATGAATATATGGTGAGTGTATCGTTTGGTGAATTCGTAGTCGTGAAAAAATAATCATGAACAAATTAATTGATATGAATGATGTAGACAATGCAATACGACTGTTGCCTTAAAGATTGGAATATATATTTTCATAGAATTTAGTGCAATACTGTACAATTTTCTTTAACATTGCCAACATCATCATCGTTTTCATCATATAGACTGATTGCTTATAATTTTTGTATGGTTGTTCATTGTTGCTTATGGTTTGGCTTGTGTCAGTCCAGCATCAAGGTGGTGCCAAATGCTCGTGCAATAACCAGAAATATCTGCGGGATTTTCGAAAATGCAAAACAACGGACTAAACTTGGGAACGTAGCAGTAAGCATTCTGTATACTGATAGGTCTCCGATGACGATACATTTATATATTATTGAAATATTTTGGAATGTTTATAGACGTCTAATATTCATCTAATCATTGAGTAGACATGAAGTAATAAATATTTTATAACAATTTGAACATCGACGTGTCATTCATAATTTTGTTGTTTATAGAATATGGGAAAATATCCAATCATACTGCAATAAATTACTTATGTCAAGTTGGGATTGTATTTTACAGATTTTATTTAGTACTTTAGTTATTATGTATCCATTTATTTATAATATTAGAGAATTAATAATTGAAAATTAATGATAACAATTGGGAGTGTATTTATGATTTTATGAACTATGAATGGATGGGGGGACGATCGATCCTCACATGCAATTGATATTCGAATCTTTCTGTGACCAATGGTCGGTACTGCTTCTGGGTTCGAAGTGAAGACGGGAAATTTTTTACAGATACTCACAAATTTCCTTTCCCTGCAGCAATATTTCCTGAAAATATCGATTTCTGAATTATTGAATATGATTTCTTCAGAAACCACGTCACATTGATTTTTATAGTAAACAACTTTACAAGTTAAAAGATGAGAATGTAGATCTCACAGATGTTGTTATGGAAACATTGATGTTACGTAGAATGACGTCAAATTCACCTACCTTCAGAAACATCAAGCATTGAAACAAGAACTGGTGAATACAGCGTTGTAATTTCCACGGTGACTTGCTTTCAGTGCATAATTATTTCGATTGGATGTCCTGTGTAAGTATTGAAGAACATTTCAGTGGCATTCGAGGTTTTTATCGTTCTTGATATGAATTCATTCGAACATTGAATGTATATCTTCACTTTATACAACTGTCATAAATGTGGGTATCATGAGTATCATGTCCAATAGAAGTGGATGGATTTTAGGAAATATGAGCATTTTATTAAAAAGAAGAATCTCCCAACAATTTTCAAACATTTCTTGCTCTCTTCAGTTGTCTATTTGTAACTAGATATAATATTATTTTCAAATATTTTCTATTGATCGAGTGTTCATGTATTTGAATTAATAGAACATTTAACTCTGTTAACGTTTCAGCAATCAGCAATTGCTCCTGCTTTCTATACAATTATATTTGTTATGCATTTCTATAATAAACCAAAAGTGCATACTAGAACAGGTTACAATAAGAATGTGATGGTAGATGATGCAGAGTTTTTTTGAGTTGACGTATTATCAGTTGTTGAAGTCAATTGTAATGATGGCAGTGAATCACCGAAAATGATTCATTGACTTCATTAGATTTAAATTTCAAACCGCAATAGTCATATAATTGGATATTTCGTTCACCATTGTGCATTTTGAAAACCTAATGAGTAGTAACAGCATTGTATGTGTAACCATGGTGATCGCATCATGCATCACGTGAATTTTACCTGAAGTTAAGAAATGAATTGCAATGGTGGCCGACATGAACTTTCTATGGAATTTTTGAACCAACAAATATTTTTCACAAGATGTTCACATGGAATGTTGAATGGGAAAATCATAAATGCGTTCTTGAAACGTCTTCTCAGTTTTTGGTGAATGTGCTGGATGGTAAATGTTTTGGGATTTGAGATGAATGAAAGTGATTTTTCTTGTGATTATGAAGATGAAGACAGACATTTTGATACGCAAATTTGTTGAAAATGACACATTTTTTTTCATCTCCGCCACTGAGGATTCGACTCTGTTGATTTTCACATATTGTTGTTAAATATTATTTGATGTTCATGAACAATAGTCTCTGAGGCCACCACTTCTACTATTTCTTAACCTGAGGTAAAATGAAATGAGTACACTCTCAGTCATGACTGTTGCGACGTAAGATACAATCTAGTGGTTGGAATATTCTTCATAGCTTCAGCAAATTTTGATGTTCTCAATACATTTAGGAAATTTGCAAGAACAATTTTTTGCTTCCATTGGGGCTAATATTGGGATACATGTTTGAAAATTTTTACGTCTTGTGATAACATTTTTAATTTGTTGTGAGCACATTGATCTTCTTATATGATTTTATTCAAATTCATTTGAATATTTATATTATCTCACTTATCATCAACATATTAATCGAAAGTTTTCTAGAAAATTTTTCTTCGTTAGACTGTTGCTACATTCATAATCACAAATTATTTTGATAATTGCACACCATTATGTGAATAATTGTGTTGAACATTTCTCTCCATTGCATAAAATTCGGAGTTTTCATTCTAATATTTGTAAGTTCGGTTTACTCCTGATTTCGGTTGCTTTATCGTTAATTATTTATTCTATTCTTTTTGATATATTAGAGGCAGAGCGTATTTATGATAGCCATTAGAACACTCCTCTAGAATTACGAGTGTTTGACTACAGAAAAAAATTGTTGTCAACTTACATTATATGAACGAAGATGGAGTTGAAATGAATTCTGCAAATGAGTAAAAATTTTTCAATCACTACCTCACACTAGTTCAGATTATCAATTATGTCTAAGACATCATTATTTCACCAATGTTGGAAATAATAAATAAGTGTACATGATTCCAGATATAATTTTTATGTAAAAAAAACCGACAATATTCGATTCGATTGTCCATTTTACTTATGATTTGGTGCCACATCGCACATTCTTCATTTTCACTTACGCATATTTTTATTCCTCTTCACCGTTCGATCATTCTTACTTTTGTCTAGGATCAACAATCAGTTATATCATCAACTCATTCCCAAATTAACATGGATGGACATTACATTATTGAGGTGCAAAGGCCGCGCGCGTATATGATTTCAGAGAATGAGAGAGTGTAGATTCTTTGATCAATTTTGTACAAGCGAATGTACAGTTTGAGAAGAGAATTCCAAATTGAACTGTGACTTGTATTAAATGAAAAAAATTCAATTGCGCGATTATACGTGCTTTACATGTGTCAGTTAATTGTGATAAATAAAGAGTCATTTTTCCCACTTCTGTCATTAAATTGAGGCAGTATGGCGTTGAACGATTTTTACACCCTCAGGTTTTATCGTCGACATATAATTCAGTGGTATATCATGATCGCGAATACAACCTCAGGCAATAAATGTCTTGTTCATTTATCTTTGAATTATTTTTCATATCGCTATTTTTAAATAGGTAAATTTACTTATGAATTATCGTTACTATATATTTCATAACAAACGATCATTCATTTTGTATGACTTCATCACTCGTTCTGGGCTATTGTAATTGTAACTGAACAAATGAATTATCATAATCACTTCAATATATCATTTTAAAATAAACCCTTCGTTCATACATCATAACATGAATTTAGAAATCAAATATTTACGTGAACTATTACATCTCACATATATTCTGAATGATATGAAAATTTCTCATAATTTTATGCAGTCTAATTACTCCAGCAAATGCAAAGGAGAATATTCTAATGAATCTTACGTTTAACAATCATTCAATAATCCATAATATTTTTCTAACAAAATTTTTCTATTAAATATTAGTTCATATTACTAAATTGATTTGGTAAATTCACACAAAATTCTCGTGATCTTCTCTATGGCAGAACTAGGAATAATTTTTTGAAAGATTGTATTTCTATTTTAACAACAAGTCTTTATACTATAATTTTTCAAGCTATTATCATTCCATATTATTGATGAAAATTCATCAGAAAATGTTCTGCGCACTATTCCGAACGTATAACAATGGTCGCAATGGCAGACATTGTTGAATTCAATTTTTGTCTTTTGAATGATACACATAAATTATCGAGAAAATAAAACAAAATCATCTACATTGCATCACGCATTTAACCTAATTATTATTTTTTCTTTTTTCATTACTCCAAAGACTTTTAATTTATAATTTTGTGGTTGAACACACCTATTACCATTGAATTTTCAAAGTTTTTTTATCCTTCCACTCATGGCAATACTTTATTGAGATGCGCGAATTCACAGCCGCATGTGATCTACATTTATTATTTATAGAGTTTTTATTTTTCATCATAAAACTAATTTTAATCGATACTATTTGGCACATGATTATTATTTTATATGCTATTGCCTTTCTCAATTCATTTTCATTAGAACTTTACTTAGATAGTGACATTGTTGTAACGACTATTAAATGCATTAAGAACTGTTTCAGTTGAAAACAAAAATATTGAACGAAATCATGGAATAAACGATGGTGGATGTGATAATTTGAAATAGATAACGGTACCCAATTGAATGTAGAATAAAATACATGGGAGAAAATTTATGTGTACAACATTGTGATTATAATCGCGCAGGTGAAACGATTTAGAAAAAGTCACTCAAGATCAAAAGAATCAAAATTGATAATTCCCATTTATACATATAACCACATCCAAATTTTCACATAGAATATCATAGACGTAATTGTCAATTGTCTAAAATATAGAATAACAAGATCTCACATTTTAGAATTGTCTCAGAATAATTTTTCAAACCAAAACAAATGCTTTCTATCGGCTAGTCTTAACAAATTCGAAAAATTTTAGTTTTTTGTACATCACTGATTAATATTTGCATTGATTGATAAATCAAAAAATTTCTCTCATAAACATCAGTTGTTCTCCCATTCGATGGAATTTCCATAAATTTCATGACTGTCTACCTCTTATGATAAGCTGAAAGAGACATCAACGGTACCCATTGATTGAATAAAGTAGAATAATCAAGTCTGATCATTCTCAATTTACCTCCCATCAATCCAACTCCGTATTGTTCAAATCAAGAAAATTCCATCAGATTTGATAATTTTCTTCCACATGGTATATTCATGAACATGGAGTCAACAAAAATATGATTCAACGTATGAGAACTGACATAAAACATTCAAAAGGATCATACAGAATGAAGAAAAGCATATTCATAAATATATACGCTTCTCTGCATCTTCGCATATATTATATTCATATATTTATATTATTGTTATCATTCCGTCTAGTCTGATCAATGAATAATTATTGTATTTGATTGACTAATCCACGTATATCGATTATAATACTACAGGTACATACTCATTCCGCAGGATCAATGTAAATTGAAAGTCCCAATTCACATGAATTCTCTCCATGTCCTTGTTTCAATTTAGAATTTTCACTTCCGACAAATTGTTGAGATGAATAGTTCAGTAAGGGTCATATAACCTCTTTAAAACCATTTTTTTTTTCTTACATGGTATGGTATACATATTTGAAGTGCATCGAAATTGAAACTTCATAAATTGTCATGAATTCTCATATAATTTCAGTTAATTTGTTTAATAACTTGTTTTTTATCATTGTTGGTAAGAAATCGGGAGGCGTAGTGGATCGTTGTTCAATCATAGTTCCCACTTGGGCATTGTCAGACCATGGACGTATGATAGATTGGTAGCATTGTTGTGCTTGAAAATTATTGTAGTGCAATGCCTGTGATGGTGATTGCAATGGTGATTGTAATTGTGATGTTTGCGGTGTTATTGGTGATGTTGGTGATGGTATTAATGGTAATGGATGTTTTGGGATTGAATCTGATACTGAAGACAAAATTGAATAGAGCGGAGGTGTTGGTGATGAACTGGTAAGTGACTGATGCGAATACGTGGTCCCGGAGCGCGATGATGGCGGTGTCACTGGCACCAATCGCGAGGGACTGATATTCACCGGAGATCAAAGCTCACAATCGAACATTGCCAATGACCGTGTGATCACTTCATCCTGGAAATAATAAATTTTTCTTAGTTTATCGAAGAACACATGAGCATGTGGTAGTAATTTCTGCACGAAGTCATGATATAAATTTGAAATATTATTCAGAAATTGTACAATCACTGAAACCGCTCGAGAACGATCCTATTTACTGCTTTGTATTGTTTATCCTCGAACTGAGGAAAAAAAAGTTTTATTTTTGGGTCGCGTATATCATTGATTGATGTTTTCACATAAGCGAGTTTGTATCGGATGCACAAAAATTTTTTAAATACCGGAAAATACATCCCCTGGGGATACACTCACAACATCGTAACAGTATAGATATACACAGGGATCAAAAAGCGAATTTAAAGCGATGTCATTTTTTAAATCTTTCAGCACATTGATCCGATAAAGCCAAAGGTCATCTAAATCGGATTTGTTGATGTCCTGCAGTATTAGAGTTGACTGAATATGAGAGGAATCCCCAATGTTCTCGTTGATTTCGATGCGTTGAACAATGTGTGCAATTTATTGAAACGCGCGTTCGTTTAACAATTGTAGAAATGAAATGTCAAGGTATGTGAGGTATCTCGGTACGTTTATGCATCAATCGAATTCGGGAGATTTCTACATATCCCAGTTACTCAATGAACTTTTCCTGGAAGGGGTTGCATCCATCAGAATATTTGTTAGATCTGTTGGAACCATCAGATCTAATACTCAAATATAAATATATTTTGGAGAAATATTCGAATAGCGGTGAAATATGGAATATATTGAGCAATGAAGTTATAACAATAATGAAATAAAAATAAAAAAACGTACCTTAAGGCAACTTTCAATAAACTCCTCTATCGTGATGACACCATCATGATTAAGATCGAGTTTTTCGAATACTCTGTCCAATTGTTCTCTAGCTTTCCTCTCTTCTTCCGCTGGATGTTTAGCTCCCATGAGATCGTGGACAGCTGTCACAACTTCACCCAACTCGCTTCTGGTAATGCAGCCGTCACCATTGATATCGTAAAGCTTGAATGTCCATCGTAGTTTTTCATAGATACTGCCACGCAGTAATGTTGAAAGAGTTACCAACAAATCCTGAAATCGAAGAGTATGAATGAGGTAGTTGACAGTGAGTTGCTGTCGCAGTCTCAACAATAGCAGATGATGTAGTCGATTCTAATCCTTGAGGATTAATCGTTATGAACTGGATGTGATTGGATATGAACACTAATATTTATGGATTTACCCTGAAGCTGATGGCACCACTGCAATTAACGTCGAAAGCTTTGAACACATAGTGGGCATAGTGACTAGAATCTGAAATAGAATTTGTCATTGAGAAATGAATACAAATTACTATTTTTAAGTAAAAAAGTATTATTGGAACTCACTTCCATGGGGAAAAAATTTAGCATAAATATCCTTGAATGAATCCTCTTGAACGACACCCTCAGGACACTCCTTTGAACAAATAAATGGAAACACATGTGAGACATGGACATAATGATTTAGTCATTGCGAAATCCATGGTTGCATTATTTTTCAGCTGGATTAGAAGGGCTGATCATGTTTAGAAATATTCTATATATTCATTTCTATCTATATGATTAGCTAGATAAAAGTACTTTGTAATTATTCTTTTCAACTTCTTATAAATACGTCTATGTAGTCATAGAGAGAGTGATACTATTCTAACAATATTACACTGCATATTTCTAGATTCAACGATGAGGTATAAATCTATTGCGACGAATATTGAATGAAAAATACCAGCACGTGTTAAGATGGGATGCATGAAAAATTGATGGATTTAGATGAAAAATGCGTGTTCCACACACAATTTCAAAGAATGTATTCGACGTCTACAGGTGATTGTTCTAAATGTTGAAATATGTATGAGAGCTCTGTTTGTAAATGAAGATATAGTCAACTAGATAATTATCGGATTATTATATTGTATTGTTAGATACTTTATACAATTGTAGCCTATCATGTCACCATATTCAAATTCTATATCAAAATATTAGTAAATATGTTGTGGAGAACACCAGAGAGTTGATGTGATGGATCCATCATTGTTCGATATTGTGATTACAGTTCATTTAAAATCTCATTTTTTTAATCAAATACTCCACGTGCATTTACACCAATCTCATCGTTTGTACAAGTTGATGAGGAATTTCGTCTGACATTAATGCAATAAAAGTAAGAAATGTATTTGAGAAATCAGTCAATAACCTCCCGGAATTTCTGCCAATGTTGACGTTTTGATTTGCATCTTTGATCCGAATGTTGAAAATGGTTGGATCAGTTTCAATGTAATGAGTGCTGATGCTTTCACTCCCAATAAATTCACAAGTGAAGATTTTTTAATAAATTCATCATCACTCTCTGGTATTTCTGTGGGATTAACTAAAAATAGAAAAATTGGTGTAAATTACAAATTTATGAACAGAGATAAATCATTGCCTTCTAATATCTTTTGTAATATACGCTGAACTTTATTTTGGAACTTTGTTATGTCCAATTGGAGTAGATGTTCCGTTCAAACGATACTTCTTCCTCACGAACAAGGACGAAGCATTCGTGCGGAGAATGAGACGTGGGATGAATTGGTTGTGCCTGATCTGAAGACACTTGCTCTACGGGCACTGATCGAACGTTGGCAGAGGTCACCCATCATTGACCAACTTCCGACAACTGCTGACCGTGATGCGCTTTTGGAAATATTACCAACTGATCTTCCATTTGAACTCGTCATTGAGAAGATCCCATATGAACACTATTGGAGTCGGGCTGCCAAAGATAGGTAAATGCACTGTGTCAACCATATCAACTTTTTTGTTTCTCTCTTTCATTGAATGCATTCAATGATCTACTCACATTTACATATATATCATTTTCATTTCACGAGGAGATTATCGTGTATCCCTACCCACCGATAAGTATTTGGAATTGATCATATTCCTGTTCAATGATTATCATTCCTCTATCCTATTCGAGAATTGATTTGCCATTTTGATACTCTTTTTACTCATGTCACTCTTTCTATACAGTTTGATGAAGCAACCCTTCTCTTCAAGTGTATAATTATGCATCTGATGCGACACATGAAAATCTTATCAGTGTGCTAATGTCTTTTACTAACAAGTAAAAGAGTGCTAAATAGCAGGGTGTATTCATCAAAAATTTTGATAACAAGACATATCTATGCAAATTTTGTTTTCTTTTATTTTCCACAGGATATTGATACGATAAACGAAATTGAATGATCTATCAAAGGTAATCGTAGCTACTCATTGGATATGACTGAATCATAAAAAATTTCAATCATTACTTGATCGACCTTTTTTGTTTACAACATAATTGTGGAACTAGGCAGAACAACAGTAGTCAAAATCAATAAATATTCGACTACTATCATTTTTGTTGGATGAAAGTTATCCAGTACTAAAAGATTTTTATGATCATATTTATCATTACTGTTTAGATGGGAATACAATAATCCAGGGGAGCATGGAAACTCATGGTTACGTCTTTATTGCGAACGACATTTTTCGGAATATCTCCAGACAATGGAAAATACTGAACTCCATAAAGAAGAGTGCAATGCTCTTATCAAGCTTGTACAATCACATATACAAACACTCATCATTACTTCATTGGTTCCGTCTAAGTGAAGTGCAAACACATTTCTCTAGATTTGGAAATTTTTCAAGATATAATCACTGATAATCCTCAGTCTGTTTGGACTGTGTATGCTTTCTATCTTCGAGTTCAGAATGATCTGCTTTTTTTGTATCAATTGAGAAGTTGGCAGCTTGGTATTTTCACTGTTAAAGATACGGATTTGTGGGTTCTCCCACCTGAGGGATGTTGGAAAGAACAGTTATGAAACTCTGGAAATTTTCTGGACAATCTATTGAAATAAAAACAAAATGAGAGATGATGTTATATCAATTTTTAATGTGGTGTATTGTTAGGTATCCATTCAAATGGTCGGGTGATGATGATGAGGATCAATGCACTATAACGGATTATCCTGTTCATCATATTCCATTCAATGTCATTCTATCGCAATTGACCGAGTTGCGAGAGCTTCGTTTGAATTTTGGTGTGATTTACTTGAATGGTGGCTTTGAATGGCGAGATTTTGAGTGAGTTATCATTCGTCACAGGTGACTAATTCTGTTCCATTAATAACATTCAGAATCTCTTCATATTTATATTCAAATCTATGTGCAGATATATTAGAGTAGATCAAGTGAAAACTGTTGCAACTTCAGAATGGTTCATCCTCACATGTACATTCGATGAAAATTCATAATACACATCTACTGTTTTTCAATAAACAGTACTCTAGGTACGAAGAATTAATCTTTCTTGGAGATTTTCAGTTGAAGATTGCTTAAATCTTGGTCGTGGCATAAGAGAGTCTCTGAAAATTGAAAGGGTCTGTATTACAAGAAGTAATCTCGATCAACCACGTGTAGCTGCTCTTCTTCGAGGAATTGTTACCAACAACAATGTGAGTACATCATTATTCGGCAGTCGCACGAAATTTGTGAATTGTATATTTCCGGAGATGATTCCCTTTAGATTCACGAACTCGATGTGTCGCACTGTAAGCTTGCCGACTCAGGAGCGCATGCTATTGGCGAATTTTTGAAAAATCACAAACGCATCAAAGATATTCATTTAATCAATAATGGGATTGGTTCGCATGGTGTTGCTGGTATTGTTCATGGTTTGCTTCAAGAATCCACAACGTCCCTTCGATCGTTGAATCTTCGAATGAATCCACTGAGAGATGAAGGAGGAGTTCACATATGTTCTTGTGTGTTTCAAAGAATATTTTATTGTCTTGAGCATTTATTTTTGCTTTTCGAATAATTCAGTTTGAAATTAACCAAATGCAATACGAAGACAATAATTCGTACATAAATCGCGATAAACAGATTCATTACAATGTGCTTTCATGAATATACAGTGTTATTGAGGATTTCATCCTTGGAAAGTTTGAATATAAGCGGATGCTGTTTGGGAACGAGAACTGGGATGGGACTTGCGGACGTCATCTCGTCGGGTTGCATGAAAGTTTCATCCTTGCATTTAGACATTTCCAATAATGACTTTGGACCAATAGGTATAATTGTTCAACAAGGTTTTATCATAATTTCTCAAGCTCTTGGTATGATCAATTACGAAAATTATGCATTTCGAATTGCAGCCGGCGCAGCACTTGACTCAGCACTTAAAATTTGTACGTCCATTATAGGATTGGACGTGAGAATGTGCAATTTTTCAAAGGAGTCAGAATACTTCATCAGCGAAAGTGTCGCAAGGTAACTTAAATTGGATACATGATTGATTAGATCCGAAGATCTTTTTTCAGTGTTTTTCATTTGTCGAAATCATGCTGAAAATATTATGTTACGATCTTAAATCTCAATTGTGGGTGAAATTGCAACTTGTGAGGTTTAAAAAAATTTCCGGAAAGGTTATACTTTTGAGTCGGTTACTCATATATTTGCTTATCCAATTCATACTGTAGTTTTTTTCCTATTATTCTGTTTATTGTTATTCGAAATGAGTACAGTACGCTACGCTCTGTATTTTCATATATCTGAATTTACATCGGGTGAGAATTTCCCGGCAATCCTTCTATTTCATCTGACAAAACTGACTCATGTTAAAATATTGAATTTTCGTATTTTTTTCGATTCGTTTCGACAAATCATAACCTCCCAAATCAATTTTCCCACCTAACCTGTAGCTTGGTCTCAGCACAATCCGTTTTTCCAAAAAATGGCTTTTGATTAAAAAATTTCACATTAACGAATATTTTCCTTCACCTTCGATTTGAGTTCGGAAGGAATAAGATCCATAATAGTAACAGTGACGGAAAGTTTTCAATTTAATATCCAAATTTCATTGTGGGAGATACACATGGTAAAAACCAGAAGGCATGGATGACATTATCGAGTACATGTTCTCGTATTTCGTTCTTCCTCTCATTCTCATATCTAAGCGAATTCGAATGAGTAAAAAAAAGCGATTTAATATGTCCATTTGGCACTGAGGAAGAATTCCGTTGGCGCATACAATTCTTTGGCATTCCTCACACGATATAAATATTTTTTATATAATACCACTCAGTTAGAAAACGCGATATGAGGCGTTGAATATGGCTTCTCATACTGCCAACTTATCCGATAAATATTATACTGCGATCGAACAGAAAAACACAATACGCTTTGGTGATTTGTTCCATATTATACAGTTGCTTTCGCAACTTCGCAAGTTGCGCTGTCCCACAAGACCAAACCCAAAGTATGTTGACATTATTTTGGAAAGAGGGGATGGGGGCTAGTTCATATATTCAGTTGACAACACAATCATGTGAGTTGATACAACTGGTTTATTAGATGTCTAACGACTTCAGAATCAGTTAGAGGTTTTGTATGGTTGTTGCATAAGTTATGGACAACTTCTCCATCGTTGTCGTTAGAAAAATAGTTGAATAGAAATGCGTGAAGGCTTTGGTGTTCGTTCCATCACACGATTACCTTGGGGATGATTCAAAAACCAAAACAAAAAGTTAAAAACGAGATGTCGAAGTGTATTCTGTTCGAAAGGTTACGCAAATCCTTATGATGTGGTGATGATATTGCGTGTTGATTCTTCATTCACGATGTCATTTGACATCGGATCAAAAGATGTGATGAGGAATCTGACCTAAAATAAATGATGGAAAATCATATCGGTGGTAAATGGAAAAAAAAAACTCTTCGTGAATTGAGTGGGAAAAAGAGCCCCGTGTGTATACATTCCAACGTGGAGCAGTTAGAAACGTCTGGCATGCAGCCAGCTGCACTGCGAATTGATTGCTCGCTTCGTTGGGTAATTATATATGTTCTACATTCAAGCACTCGTGGTTATGACATATCCCTTATGGGATTTGTATTTGCACCACATTATCATGTCAATATGGATTGACAATGAGCAGTTATGGATGTTGATATGGAATATAAATCGCGTGAATAACGAACATTCATATTTTCCGTAACCCAAGTTGCTATGTTAATCAATTGGTTCAGAGTCTCAGTGGAAAATATAAGCATTGCGGGTAGAATTGTTGTGAAAATATGATTTGTTAGACATCAGTTATGCCTTCGGACTGAAACTCTGATCATATTTGAAACATCGGTATAACCTGGCATGGGGTTGGGGGTTTTTGTTGTTTTTTTCCATCGAAGAGTGCTTCTTGTTTCCATATAATGATGCAAAAATATACAGAACATTTAATGAAATTCTATAAACATTACTCGACATCTCACTTGACGGTTGAGATTCACAGAAAACCGATGGGAAAATGTAGAAGTATTAATTCACGTTATAGTGTAGCTATCGTGAGAACCTTGTTTGTCAATCACTTTTACGAATTAATCGGAGCAGTACCAGAAAAGTTAATTGAGTGCACGTGCACCAACGCGTGGTCGCCATGCGCGGACACACGCTTGCCTGCTTGAAGAAAACACAAGATAATGACAAATACTAAAAACTGTTCATGACAGTGAATTGCTTCTCAATTTTTACAATGATTGGGACTGAGAATGACGGAATATTGCCAGTGATCACACAGTAGAGAACGGTAAACAACATGCGGCAGTATGGCCGCCGTTGATGAAGTTGCCGGGCGTTACAGTTGAATGTTGTGCAATCTCGCCCTACTGCGCAAAACCCTAAAACTTCAAGGCGTGCGCACTTTCGCATGTACTGTGGTGCGTGACTGGCAGGTTACGCGCCAATCATCTGAATCGTGCTAATATCGATGACATCACACTGAACACTATCGTCTGCATAATGATCCTCATCATTTATTCATCCATTCATTTCATATATTGTTTTCCGTATAATATTGAAATGAAGATTCGTTGAAGAAGACTAACTAGCGTCCCAAGAAATGTTGATCAAGGGGAAATGTAGATATGGAAATGGTGAATAAAAGTTTGGCAAACCGCCAAGAGATAGGCACGACTGAATTGATTGCTCGCCTAGTTTGCACACATTCACCTTGACGATGTATATACAGAGTAACATGATCATGCTTTCGCACGTTTCCTCACCCTCATACTTTCTACCGTTAAACGTCACGTATCACAGAGGCATTACTTACAACGTTCCTACTGCGTTTGTAGACTTTTCACATACATCACTATTACGTATTTGTGTTATATGTGTATTTGTATCGCGTGACCACAAGTAGATGGTGTTATGCGTCACTTCACACCATTCTGACACTAGAAATGACAAAATGCCATATGACATTTATTCCCCCATGTAAACATTCTACATGGATTCATACGTGACTTTATATTCGTTGTTAAAGTGTCGTATGCCTCGTGATGGAACAATAAACTGGAATAATTCACTGAGATGGAGAAAAGTTAGTGTACTGAAAACGATGTGGGTCTTTTTTATCTATGTATTTGGCTATCAAGGCAATATTCATTCTGGTGATGATTATTTGACTTCCAGTCCGTTATGATGATGGTCTATGTGATCCTAAAATATGTAGAGCCTCACTATAAGATTTTTATGTCTCAGAATGTTGCAGTTGTAACTTTATTATTCGTGTTTCGTGAGGTTATATCTGAACAATTTTGAATTGTTGATTTAGGGAAGAGTAGGGAAAATACGAAAGCGGGATGATTCTGTATCCAATGAATACCCTGACAAGTACATGCGTCAGCGTCTCCCGTGTAGTCGGGATGGCGGCAGGTAAAATATGGCTATCTCTTTCTGACACCATTGGATCCATCGGATTTAGGATTACCGCAGGTTCGCGTCTTTCCTACTCTTCCCCACATACATACATGCAACCATATATTCTGTTGGTGGACTAACTATCGAATCATGCGAATGAAATTGATATTGGACTTTTATAATGCTTATACGTGTGTATGTGTTATGCATTGAGAATAGTCCGGCTTTGAATTCAACTGAATATCAGCGCTTATTTCATACTGGATGGTGTTTATTGGTTTTAGTACGGTTTTCACATTTTTTCCGAATGTTTGAATCTATTCTTCAACAATTACTATTCATCCATTTAATTGAGTACTCTTGAAAAATCTATTTTTTCCTCTATGTAAAGTGTCGATGTTGGTTACTCAAGGTAGGATGAATTCTCTGTCATTGGTTTAAATTTTGCTACAAAATTTGAAATTTGCTGACAGCGCTGAAAATTGAACAAAAAGGAACAGGTCATATGATCCACTATTTCCTTGCATTCTATCGAAATCGATCGCCAAGGGATTAGTCAGTGAATGAGGGCATTTTGGGATAAGATGTAGGGACCATCATGAGACGTTGGAAAGAGGAATGAATTGTTTACAGTGAATGTGTCAGCAGAGATTCCATCTCAGTGTCTAGTTGTTACATATCCTTATGCCTGTTATAAATGGAGACGATTTCTACTTCTTATTGTGATGATTAGGTAGCCACTTTTCTTCCAATTTCAAGTCTTCAAGTACTTCAATTCATGAAAAAGGTTTTCTAGTTTGTTCTGTTGTATTAGCAGGAAATGAAAAAGCTGCCTCGTCGGTCGGATTGAATTCGCAGCTGTATTTTGTGATTGACGTCATTATTCATGATGAGAGATGAAATGAAAAAACTACGAAATGATTGGAACAGTGAAACGTTGTAAAAAATTCTATTAGATTCCTGCGAATTTGTAGATCGTATTAATCTTCTTTTCATCTTGACATTCGTGAGAATGTGAATTTGGGAGAATAGAGCGGATGTAATAAAATATTTAACCTCTAGGTCTTGAAAGTAGAACTTTTAGTGCACATAACCACCATGGTTCCTGTCATGTTATAGATATATCTTTATATGATACACATATAGATGTATATTCCTCTATCCTATTACTTTTAGTGTTGCATGAAAGTTTTACGAGATGATGTAGAAAATTCGTTGTGGAAAATTGCACTCCAACTGAAATTGCGTTCGGTATATAGTTACATAGTCTTGAAAAATTGCAACTCTGCATTTTGTTTCATTGCGTTGGTTATGTACTAAATGCAAGTACATACTCTTATTATCGTTGGAGATTCATATAGAATATTTGTTCAATCGTTCAAACAAATTACATTCACATGTAAGCTTGAAGCCTCTTCTTCAGGGGATATGAATTGTTGATGAATAGATAATTCCATAAACAAGTCTGGACAAGTTAGGCTCTCCGCTAAGGGTCAGGTTATTTCAAATACTGTGAATATTTCACAAGTCAAATCAGACTAGAGACCTTGAATTGGCGGTTCATTTTTTTTTTTTCGTGAAGACTACAGCTGTTGTTTCCAAGAAATTTCAACAAACATCAACTACAATTCCTTTATCGACAACGATCCCTCTCACATTGGGCGACGCCCTTTCAAAAAAGATAGCTTTAACGGTTTATTGATCAGGAGGTGCTGCGGAACTGGTGGAACTAAAAGACAGTCAAAAGTAAATATCCATAAAAATATAGTTCTTCGAAACGACAATTTCTTGATGTTTATCAGGAAAGTTCATTCTTCAATGTGGGGATGGGTATATGAGTGCAGGGAAAATTCCACAAACTGCTTCTCAATACTTTAGAACAATTTCAAATAACTAGGGACCATTTTCTCTCTGAATTGAGTTTATAAACAATTTATATACCCAACTTCCAGTTTTGAATTAACGTAGATAATTGATGTTGGATATGGGCCTTTCTTCAATGGTCTCTGACGAGACAGTAAATTTTCGGAATAAATTTAGAAATTTCCGATCTTGTTTTTCAGTCGACGCGTTCTAAAAATGAATTATTGATCTAAATCACGTAACAACGAAATGGTGACCATTGAAATAAATAAGTGGTAACAATGAGTTCATCAGTCATCAGGTTCGTCTTTCCTTCCGGCGTAATAATTATCACAGCATCGTCCACCACATCATTGTGTTATATTGTTCAACTAAAGATGACAGAATACTCCGTACAACTGTTTATCAAAATAAGAAAGCATAAATTTTCTATTACAGAAACAAGGCGAGATGGTCGAGGTCAAAAATGGGTACAGAAGTGCTTGCAAGGAGTAGCAGTCTTCTCCTAGCGACACAAGTGAAGAGCCTCCTGCCACCTCCAGGATTTGAGGGCTTTCAAGTACCTCCCAATTATACTTCAGATGTACACAACCCTTTATTCTCCGTTAGTACAGAAATGCAAATAATATGATGCAAATAAATGATGGAATTTCGTGTTGAATGAGCGAAATTTTTTTGTTATTATCCAGACGATGTACATTTAGATTTGCGTAACTAACTGCACACGTTTTATAAATACTTCGTCATGTTGTAGTGAAGGGATCGTAAACAACAAATTCCGAAGTTTATAACGGCATGTCAGGTGCATGTGATCATCTTTATGATACAGCAATCAAGAAGAGGTAATGGAAAAAAAAGTTGAAACTAAGTATTATATGATGTTGGGTAAAGTAAATGGATGACTTCATAAACTTCTGACACTATAAAATAATCGCTTTCCATCATAGTTGTAGGTTTAAGTAGTTTTCACACCCGGGAATTTTCATCCAATATGAATCGTTTAATCTCTAGTGCGGTCAATCAAATAACTCCGCGAATTGAGAAACGATGAATTGGTTCAATAGAATTGACAGTGATATGATTGCCCAACGTGCAAAAAAGATAATTTTTGTTGCAGAGAATTCATTTAATCGTCATTTCCATTTTTTTAATATAGCAAATGTATGGAGAATGTAGATATAATACTTAATTGGAAAAAAGATCGTTTTTATGAGAAGAGTTATCAAACGAATGAATGTATAAAGTAAAGTGCACGTAGCTCGGTCGGAGCACCGGAGCGATGCCAAGAAAATACTTGGGTCACTTGAAAGTAGTGATAATCACTAACCCAACAGTCATCAATTTTATCTTGTCGAGTAGTAAAGCTTGTCTTAGAAACGACCGCAAGGCAGAAAAAACTGCTCGAGGATTTATCACAGTCTCAATATTAATATGAGAAAAAATTTCAATTTAATTTCTTCATAAAATCTACGATGAATTGTTTTTTGCACATGATATCATTTAGTAAACAATATTGGACGGATTAAGATGTATTCAACTCTCTGTGGAAGTTACACGAGATATTTTTCCTCTTATATATCACAGTTATATCAACTATGACAAGTTCATGATAAATTCACATAATTTTTCATAATTTCTTCATAAAGTTTCCATATTTGTAAGTAAATAATAAATATTTTAAGAACATTGGTGTTAGTCAATATATGAATATGATAATGTTGAAACTTTAGGGAGTCAATAATGTATAGATTCTATGGCGTTCATCATATCAATACAGAATGAACATCATAAGTTTCCAAATACTTTAGAAACTACGGTAAAATATATTTTCCTGACTGTTTTACAGTTTCTCAGAGTTCACATTGAATACAAAGATCATTACAAAACCTGCAGCAGCATTTTTGATTAGATTTTACACTCATGTGCTCAGGAAAATTTCGATATTCGTACGTCATTACGTCATCTCCAATCCTCATCTATATCACAATAATTGGATCAGTGTAGAAGTATGTTGCGCGGGAGAATTATTGGAGCGGTGTGTGCAATTGAGTATAAATTATCGTTAAAATTACTCAAATCTCAAGATGATGGTTCACTAATTTGGATATACTTCACTGGAGATTTCAGCATGTTTTACATGCTAGACATGTACTTGTACGCGGGAATGCCATGTATGAAATCTTTGTGAATCTGACAAGCAGAGAATGTATATTCGACACATTCTATGGATAGAAATAGTTTTACGTCCTCTCAGGCTTGCAGACTAACAGAAAAACTTTTGTGAGTTGCATATGAGACAAACGCTATTCTCAACAGTTTTACATTATTTATGCAAAAGTCGGTGAAATCCTCAGAGTTCGTCGTTGTTGAATTATTGAAGTTTTCCAAGGTACGAACATATTTTCGAAGTTAGTAAATTCGTATTCGCACATAACTCTACGAAAAACATCATGTGGAAAAAAAAAAATTCTTGATGTATTTTTATTATCCCAGTGACAATATGATTCGATATTCATTTCTTTTCTTCCAACCAGATTATCGTCATATCTACAAGGTCGATGGCATCGTAAATAATTCCGATAACATTTAGACTATATTGAATGAAAAAGGAGGGGTGATGATGGAAGATTGAGAGGGTGAGTGTGGATGCAGGAAAACGACATCATCTTCATCTCACGTGGATGGTGAAAGCTACGGTTATGACGTCACTCGTCGTCGTTCGAGGAGAAGAAATCGATACAGCACTCCGGTGTGTCGTTTCTCTCTTCACCACTGTGCGTCACCCGTGTAATATCTTTCGTGTTCTTTTTTTTTACATTTCATCACGTTTTGTAGAAATAGATTTCGATATTATTTACGCTCTCATCATGTACATCGAGATTCATTCCCATGACTTCTTTTCTAATTCCAAGAGGTGTTCTGATATTGATATAAATGTTGCATTGATTGAGATGAAGAATTTTTATACTCTGTACGTTTTCTCATACTTTTCAGTCAACTCCAGCTCTTATTCAACCTTTCAGGAACTATTCGTGCAAGTAAATCGTTGAATATGACCTGCTGTGATCAAACATTTGTTCGAGAATCGTTTCATAGATCTGTCTTGGATTGGCGATGGGCAGATTTGGTAAGAACAAATATGAATAGTGTAACATCCCATTTCCCACTCCGAATAAATATCAATTTCGGTAGACTTAATGAGATCATTGTGAAATAAGGTCGATCAATCAAATTGTTCATGACTTGCATGTGCACGTGTTTTCTCCACTATCTACTTCTGGTCAGACAATTGAACGCTCGTTTCTGTTGATTATTCTTACACTGATTTAGGACAACTACCCTTGACACACGACGTGGAGCATAAGTCGAGATTATTGATGCACTCAAACACCATTATTGATTTTTAGCATTTGATTATGTATTCACTGTAGTCATGTTTATTGTCTCAATATTCTTCATTGGTTCATGAATATTAACAGAATGCAATATAACAGTAATCGATGAATCATTGATAATCGGTACTCGATTAACGTTTATGTAAAGCGTTATAATGAGCTGATATGTATTTTGTGCATCGGGTTCATTATTGGTGTGAATTAATATTCATTGAGAAATCTTCCCAGATGACAAACTACACAAACAGGCAGCATTTTCTGATGATTTCCAACTTGGAACTACAGTTAAAACAACACGACACGTAATTTGAGTGAACTGATGATACATCGAATACGAGGGAAAATTAATCGAGTTATAGAAATGTCCGTTCCTCGATAATCGACGCTGTACTAAGATTGAATAAGAAGATATATCAATGAGGATTTGATGTTTGCTAATCTGTACACTGATAAAAAAACCATTTTGATTTGAGAGCAATACTCTTGATCCAAGAGAATCTTTTTGTAGAGAACCCGTTGTCTCACTTCAAGAATTTCTTGCCTTGAATAATTGTTTCTTGGCTTAAAACAATAGATATCTTCGATCGATAACGTTGAAAACTTGATTCAACTCGACA